>VDFB02061994.1:0-12915 GCA_007258455.2 Sequoia sempervirens | reverse complement strand
TTTGACCTTGTCTGTTACCCTGAAACGTTTCAAGAGATTGGTAGCCTCTCAAGGCATCCTACCTGCATTTTTGAGAGCTAACAATCTGCTCACCCAAAAATCTGGATCCTTGTAATGATTTCACAACCATTCATCCCCAGACGGAGCCACTGTTAGAACTATAAAATTCTGATGATTTCGCATGTTTTTCATACTCATAAGTTTCCAAATAATTCCTACCATGAGAAAAATTTCCCCATATTTGGCCATGTAGTCCCATAAAGTCCATCTAGTATTGAATAATTCACATTTTAATCCATATCGACATGAGATTATCAGGGTCTCCCCGACCCATAATGCATTTTTTTGCTAATATTCATCTGTTGTAGACTATCGGCAAGACCTTAGGGATGTCACACCGATTGGAATTTATCTACAGGCACCTATTGGTAGGATGGCTATCATCAGTATGTGATCTTACTGAATATATTATGTCTTACCAACTATAGCACCAAAATATTTATCGACCAGACTAATTAGTATCGGTGTGAAGTCATAGCGAAATCATATTGTCTTACCGATCGATGCACATAACGAGCAAACACTTCATCCAAACAAAATGTATTTGGTATGTGGTCTCATTGATTGGCTTGTGTCTTACCGACCACTGATAAATATATACATATCAGTAAGAGTCAAGGGTTATTGGAGTAAGCTCTCAGTGAATGGCTCTAGTCTTGCCGACATGCGTAGGGGAGTCCAATCAAAGGTTATCGGGGTGAGGTTATATAGTCTTTCTGACCCATATGTTACACTGAAGTATGTTTAGGTGGTGAGAGAAAGATTATGTCTCAACGATAGACAAGATGGAGGGATGACTTTCGGTAAAACAAAGTATAGTCTGCGAGACATCTCCCCGACTCTGAAAGGTCACGATGAAGCGAATGAGATGAAAGGACATTTCTCAGTGAGACATCAAATTTCGATGAGATGACATGACATTATAGTGATGCACAGGATGACTGTCAGTGAGACATTGGCCTTTGGTGTGACTATGGGATGTCTCGACGAGTGTTTGGCGAGTGTTAAATGAAACCTGAATACAGTTGCTTGCCGACATGTGATTACAAAGCGATGTGTCTTTTCAGATACAAATGTATACATGTCCATTTTTGGTTGTATATGATATTAAGAGATTAGATATTAAATATACAGTAGATAGATTAGAAATGGATTCAGTAGAATAAAATTTTTAGAATAGAGACTATGATGCATGACTTCAAAATGGAGATATCAATGAAAATTAGTTAATGTGGCGGCTCATTTCTGGTGTGAATTTTTTGTTGTGCTTATTGAAAGTATTACTAAGTTGTCTCCAAGATTGATGCTTTCTAGTTGTTTAAATTGATATAACAAGTTTTTATTCAGTTTATCATTGCACATTTGTTGTATCTGTGTGGTTGATTGATCGGTTCTTTCAAGAAAAGATTAAATCCTTTTGATTGATCACATTAATCATGGAAATTCATCTGGATCATTAAGAAGAGCTTAGTAATCATAGTCTTGCATGTTTATACAAGTTATAAAAAAACATATGCCAAACAATTTGAGTGTTTTCCAGAAATAAGTTGCCCATTTCTCTTTCATTTGACTCCACATACCCAATAAGGCACTAGTCTCTGCATTTTTCACCATTTAAATTCATTCATATTTTTCACATCTGTTAACTAAACATATTAGCATTTAGTTTTAATATTTTTATACGATTTATACCAAATCAAGTTTCATTTGTCCATTCCCATCTTCCATTGTGGGCAAAAAACTTCAAGGAGATAAGCACAAATCAAGTCTACTTTACTCATATAGGTATACCCGCCTAGGTCTAGCAACACTTAAAGAGTAGAAGGTCTAAAACCTCTAACCTTTTATGTTACCCTAAAAAGTATCAAGAGATTGGTAGCCTCAGTAGGTATTCCACCCGTGTTTTTGATAGATAACACACACAACAATATTTGAGGCCCTATTGTCTCCTGTAAGTTGGATTTTGATAAAATTGAGTATACACTTCCACTAGGCATTTCCAAGGAAGTTCTTTCACAGTCCCTGATTACCAACACCCCAAATGGTCTCTCTCTCTTCTTGTGTATGATTCGACCTACAAAACCTGGCTACGAGGGAATCCTTTTTTTGCTTCATCATCTTTCCTGGAAATTTTTTCAATGCGATCCCTCAAGAAGGGATTCCAAAAACTCTTCTAAATTTAGGAACACCATATCACAATGTCACCTCATAACCCTTGAATCTGATTATGGACCGATTGTCAAACCTATCATAGTTAGCTAGCCACTAGCACATATATGGTTCAAAATATCTAGAATTGAAGAATGGCACATGTGCTACTTTTTCCACCTATGCTTTTTCCAATTCTTCAATATGTGGGAATTAGGTGTTGAAGACCACCACAATCAACATTTTGTGTAGCTGAGACTCTCCCAAGTGATTGCCTCTGAAGTGACTACATCACCACTTCCTCTTGCCATTGTTATCCCCCCTGCAACATTTGGGTGAATGATAGTCAACTTCTTAGCTTTGTTGGAACTGGCTGGCATTTTTCTTTCTTGATGATATTTGTTTTCTTGATAACACTAGTGCACTTTTGTTTCACAACACATGCCTGCCAAGTTTGAATTGTAGGTTTTAAATATTGATTGCCGATGGTTACAATAACTGTCACTCTCCACATTACTCTCAGAAATATTTCTTCTACTAAGTGCTATGTCCTGTTGTAATTTGATATTTTTTCTCAACTCTTTCAATTTAAAATTTTGTACAACATACTTTAAATTTTTGCACAGAAAACTTGAATTTGAAATTTCATACTGCAATGTTTGAATTGGGGTTTTGTACGGCCTCCCAATCCCTTCTAGTTCATATGATAGTCAAGGCTTTTTCCTTTTGTGTTGAGCTTCCTTGTATGACAGTCTTCACTTCTAAAAGTCATATGAATTTTTCTCCTTCCAATTATTGTACGAGATTTTGAATCCACCAATGTATGACCTTGCAATTTTGTACAGACTTTTGAATTTGAAATTTCATACTTCTTTCTGTACAAACTAGTGTGCAGCCTTTTTGAGCTTGAAAACTCATACAGACCTCTTATGTTCCTCAATTCATTGTGTCTTTGTGAATTCTTATATGGCCTTACCTTGTATGACTTTTCTTTGTGCCTTCTAATTCGTACAGCTGCTTCTTGAGTTATGTTGATCGCTCCTCACCATGTCTAACAATTGGCTTTCTTACTCACACGATGTCTAACTTTCCTTAATGCTTGGCATCTTTGGTTTGAGTCTCATGATCATACAAATTCTTTTGATTGATTGCGCGACGAAGACCCTTCATAATGACGATTTTCCGGATTGATTTATCGAAAGATCTGAGCCGATGACTTTGACGATGATGCGGATTTGATCTGAGCGGATTTCGGATTTCCTCGACGTGATGCCATGAAACGTCGACGGATGCCGATCTTCTTCCTTCTGTCTTTATTTTCTGTTTCTTTTCCCCGATCTTTATTTCGGATCTTCTATCTCTTTTCTCCGACGTTATTTTTCTGATTTTATTTTGCACTTCTCCTTTCTACCTTTCAACCTCTAACTCCGGCAATTTATTTTCGCGCAAAGAAGTCTTTGTAATTTTCCTGCAACATAAAATCGGGACCGACATCGGGACGATGCCAATTTTGCGGATCTGACCCATGCTCTCGAACCACGCATCCATATTGGCTTTACCTCACTGCGCGAGCCCACCCACATCCTCTCTATCTACTTTTGATGATTTGGCTAGGTTTGGTATCACTCTCCATAACCCATCCTCAGTTACCACCTTTTCTACCCTTGGTGTCTTCCATCGTTCTCTTCTCATTTTCTTCAACGAGTCTTCCATATACCTATCCACATGTGACACAAACATGTATTTAGTCATTATCACCATCTTCATGCATGGGAAAATCTTCTCAGAATACGCTTTCGATTGTTCATCATCCCACCATTCTTCATCTTCTTCATCATTGTCACTGGGTTGGAACTTGCTTTCTTCTTTCACTGCTTTCTCTTCCTTCTCCCTTTTCACTTCTTCATCTAGTTCCTTGGAGAAGTACCCCCTTCTTATGCCTTTATATGGTGTCTGGTAACTCTAGTGTACCCTCATGTTACACCCAAAATTATGTAATCACTAATTACTATTACTAAGTAGGGTAAATGTGAATGTAATTTATATTTTGATGGTGAATAAATTATGCTTAAACTTGGTCATCAATGCATTATAAATGTATGTTATCACATCTAATTATTGTGTGAAAATACATGCATATATGGGAAGTGAATGGTTATTGAGTTGATATTCTAACCTTAGAGATGTATTACATTTACTACATATTTTTTGAATAGATGACTATCATAGGCATGTGTTAGTGGTTGCAAGTAAATGTTCATTCCTCTAGGTAGAGGGGAAGTATCACTCAGGAGAAGATCTTGGTCAGGTAACAAGTAACGTAAACTATCTAAGCATACACACACCACACTATATTGGTTGAGTCTAGTCATTGAGTTGGAAGTGGTAATTCATCCTTAGCGTAATGTATCTACGTTAGTAAGGGTCTTGTTTCCTATTGAGCACAATATAGGGTGATATTATCTATTTGAACTTGTGAGCCCTTCCTTATTTTACTATGCTTGACTATATGGGTGAATGAGTATTAGGATATGTGCATATGTCAGCATACACATATGATGGATATAATGGGATGTCCATACGAGTATGGTGACATATGTAAAAGAAATTTATGTATGCATATAAATGTTTGTTATGATGTTTGTGAGAGTATAATCACACTAACATGTTTCTATATATATATATATTATATATATGTGTACAAATACACACATGAGAGTAAAATATTAATAGAGGAGTGTGTATATATATATAATATTATTATTATGTGTGCATGGTTACTCATTTTTACTCATTTTTATATCAAATGCATACATACTTGATTGACATAGGATATAAATATATATTAGTATATATACATATGCACATATATATATATGAGGGATAGAGTTAATGCTATTTATCAAGCATGAATATATATATGTATAAATTCATATATTTATAATCATATTATTTTGTTATGTAATTGAGGTTTATGTATCTTGAGCTTTCTATCGATACATATTTACATAAAAAGTATACATGTATATGAGTATATACATAAATTGTTCCATGTTGAGAGCATAATCATATGCATGTATGTGTAAGTAGAAATACTTACAAACCTACTCATGTATCAAGTATATATGAATATATATACACTTAAATAAATGGATGTACCAATGAGGATATGATATGATAAGGGAAACCTGATATGAGTGAACATATTAAATATGTATATGTAAGCATATGTGTATATAGATATGTCCATAGGGTATTGTTTATGGATAAATGATAGAAGGGATACGTTCACTTGTATACCAAATGATTATAGCATAACTAGTTCTGTAAATAAAGGATGATGATTATATTTAGGTGTTGCTTGACAATTAATACTTCTAAAAGGTTTGAAGAATATATATATATATATATGTATATATAAGGAATATGTTGAAGTATATATGTGTGTGTGTGTGTTATATTATAAGAGTTAAAAAGGGAAATGCATGAATTCAAAATGTTGTATCATTTTACCTAGTGCATTGTATACATATGAAGTTTCATACTCAAATGAATATAGACAACATGAAGAGTATAATGAGATGCACACTTTTGAAAGGAAAATCTAAATTCCTAATAGATAGGTTGTGAGTGTATCATGCAAGTAATCAAGCCAATGCACTTATATCAGTCAAAGGTCTAGTGAATAGTATGGAAAGAGGATTCAATGCACAAGTAAATTATAGTAGAGACCTTCACAAAACATAGGTGCAACATTTATATCATCACATAGAGAGAAAAGTGTGGAGTATGTAGTGAAAGAATAGAAGTTGATTTATAAAGGCGGATTATAGTTGATAATGACTATGATATTGGAGGTTGATTATAGTGTATAATGGCTATGATTTTGGAAGTTGAAAGAAATTTTCTTATGACTGTTTGTGAAGCTGAGTCTCACTTACAATGTCATGTATTATGAAACATATGTAATGCATTTTGAGTTGATGTCTTATATCAATACTAGCATGGACTTGGTTGATGCCTTTGATAGAGATTAACTTTGACTAAGTAAAAATTTCTTCCATGTTTAATATATCTATCAATGACTTTGTACAATGCATTTAATGTCTTATCTGACTCATTACCAAGCCCAATCGATGACTGCTTACTGTTGCGAATTGGAAGTTAAATATTTCTGATGGCAAAGAAACCACACTAACTAGTGAGGAGTGTGGATGAATTTGGTTCCACCTCTAGAAACCCAATTACTATAATGTCTATTTCTTAATTTAATTTCAATTGAGCATATGTAGATTTGAATGAGTCTTTGTTTGCTAGAAATTTTGTAAGTCGATATATTGAAGTTCTTGCTGAGTATAAGCTTTTTTGATCGCCACCTTTTTGTTGAGTTTCATGTGTTGCTTTGCATGGAGACTTTTGTCCATTATTTTGCCTAAACTATAGGCTAAAAGGTTACCAAGCTGCTCTATAAATAGTAGAGCCATTTCATTTGAAGGGACACATTCTTTCAAAAGATTACACATCTTTGTATTTATCTTGTAAGTCTTTTTATTGCATTATTTCCTGCTCTATTTTATTGTGAGAAAGAGATAAAGAACTCTATATATTTATGAGATATTTGTTACTTGAGTGAAGTGAACTATCAACCAGATAGTTAGAGATCATTTTGGTGTTCTAGAGAAGCTATTGTAAAGCTTTTTGTTTTTGGAAAATGCTACATTGTTGTCAATTATTTGGATAAGAGATAATAGGCATGGGGATCTTTTCTTCTTCATTATTTTTATTATGAATGATGTATCTTCCATGCATGCTTGAGTTGTCTCTTCTAGCATGTGCATTTAGAAGAATTATGATATCTTTGAAAAGAGATTGGAAGCTTTTATGCTATTCTTATGTTGTGATTTTAAATACTCCATAATAGGAGATTAGTGTTTATCATAGGTATTGAATACTTGATATGATTTAACTTGCATGGGACATATGATGCACTTAGCTAAGTTATTAATTGAACTATGAAAGCTTGTGTTTCCTCCTAGGGTTGTATATCTAGTATGGGAGGGAGCTTGTGTAATTACTTGTTAAGTAACTAGGAAAGCTTGTGTTTACTCCTAGGATTGTTTATCCGGTATGGGAGGGAGCTTGTGTACTTACTTTTTAAGAAGGTTTATTCCAATTAGATTAAAATGGTGATAGGTTATCTTTGGGGTGATAGATTATCCATTGAAGGAAATACATATGTGTAGTTTAAGATGGCCTTAAGTAAAATTTACCCTGAGTAGTGTATCTGATAGATGACCTTCATTCAAAGTACTAAATGAAGACACTTTGGCCAAAGTAGTAGGAATGTCTGAGACTTCACTCTAGATAGTGTGATTGTAGAGACCCCTCTATCAATTCATTGTGATCTAGTATTACATGCTAGTTCAAGATTGTGGGATTACAAGGTGCCAGTTATGTATGACACAACCCTATGCTCAGTTGGTTGTCATTATCGGTTACTCTACCAACCTCTTTGTGAAGGGAAGGGCCATCTATCGAATGGTAGATGTGTGAGGGACTGCATTAAGAGTCTATGGTTTATGGAAAAGCACCCAAGTGATGCTTCTCCTCCACAACAGGTGATAGAAAAACCAAGATTTCAAAGAAAGCATCCTGGATCATCTTACAACTATTTGTTCTAAAGCTCATTGGAGCTACGTATGTAAATGTATGAATTCTTGTTTTGTTGTAACTTGTGAAGTTATTGTAATGAAATGAAATCTTTATTATAACTTGATATGGCATCTTGTTCATATATTCTCAATAAAGAAAGAAAAAAATTATTGCAATGGATTGTTACCTAATTTATTTGCTTGCAAGGTATAAATTTAGAAATTTTTATGGCATTGAAGGGTTGGCATGTTACATGTGGTATTAGATCTACCAAGTTTAACACTAAAACCTATGAGCTCATTACACAAACAATGTGTAATCTTATCAGAAGATAATGGTTGAAATTCATCCCCGAAGTTAGGAACTCCTAAATTGACAACTTATAATATTACTTTGGATTGTAGAAGATTATGCAATCAAGTTATGTAGGAAGGTTAGGAAAAATAACCAATATATACCTTTATCATATGAAATAGTTAAATGAATCTAAGGGGATGGGAAGAAATGAGATAACCCCTTTATAGTAGCAACCTATAGTTGTAAAGAGTCAAGAATTTTTGGATTTAGTGAAAACACTATGAATCTATGTGTATACAATTTCAGTATAAATTATATCAAAGTAAAGAGTCAATGATGGAGGTATCCACAAGGTTGGAGAACTCTTGACATAAATATAAATCTTGTATAAGGATAGGATCTTGCAAGAAAAGAGTTAGTACCCAGGAAAAAGGGAAAAGACCAAAATGGTTAAAAAAAGGTAATCAACTAAGAGGACATAGTTCCACCAACCAAAAATGATGGGATAAATTTGGATTTTTTATTAATATTAGAAAAAGAGACCAAATAACTTTGGTATCTCTAAAGGTTATGAGAGAATAAGATTCTAAGCATTGGAATAAAGTCACTTGAAAAGATGATTGTAGGAAAGAAACCTGTAAAGATAAATTGGGTTGGCCTAACAAAAGGTTTGGATAATACATAGATTGGTTGGAGTATAAATTCAAACTCACCAATATGTCAACGTAAACCAACATACATTTATAGGTTCCAAAAGGAAATGGAATGCAGTATGATGCTATGTGTCAAATCAATAGAAGTTATAAGGAAACAAATCTCTAAGTGAAAGGTACATCAATGAAAGAGACTTTACGAGTATGGATATTCCTCCACTAAAAGGATATTGGAAAGAAAATTGAGATTATTAGTGGGAAAGTGCACAAAGATGGTTCCCAAAAAGGGGGACTTAAGTGGCCATTTTTTTAAAATCAGGAAATACTAACCTTGGACGTGAAATTGAGGATAGTTACACTCAAAATTTTGAGATGGAACAAAAACAAGGATGAAGTGCTCTGAGTCTACTTTCTAAACTAATAATTTATTTTGAAAATGGTTGAGATTAAGGGGTTTAAATGAGGGATGTACACAAATTGGTTTTTTTCTTGTCAGAAAAAAATAACATAGCAACTCTTGTATGACCCTTGTATGATGAACTTTTTTTTAGTATTTTGAAATTGCTATAGTCAGAAGTTAGCTAACAGTATGTAGTTGATGCACAATTTTTTTGATAATTTTTTAATGAATTTTTTATTTTTTACTAATTTTTGAAGTGGACACTTCTTGAAAAAACATAATTTTTTCCATGCTACCCCTATACATTTTGGAAACTAATTGATTTTTAAATTATTTTGTAGAATGGAGTCTAGTTTCTAAAAATGTAATTTATTTGAAAGTTTGATGAATGATTAATTTATAACGAAGAAAACACCAAACACTATTTTTTTCCAAAAAGAGGTATACAAACAAAATAAATTATGGATGAAAGGCTTAACATTGTCAAAAAGTGAAAAAAATTACATCGTTTGATAGCTAAGAGAGAACCTAACATGGCCTAGAAGTTCAATTTGTTTGATATTGAACCACATGCAATCCTGAGAGTGAGCACATACCCGATTATGTGAAATATTGTAGAATTTGCAAAAAAACATCTTTGGTCATTGGGAATGCCCTCCAAGCCTTTGGGTTGGCATTCTAAAGCAAATACCAATCCCAAGGCTTGGGGACTCTCAAAGAAAAATTTAACATGCGAGTTATAATGCGCTCACGTTATATCTCATTTTTCACATGGTTTCTTTATTTTGTGGGGAGCATGTCTAGCAAGACATAACATGAGTGTGATATAACATGCTCATGTTATGTCTTGCTTTATGGTAAATTATACTCTATTGAATGTATGTTTATATATTTGTATGTTTGTATGTACATGTATGCTTGTATGCCATGTATGTATGTATGCCTGTATGTATCAATGCATCTATATTGTATGTATGCCTAAATGTATGTAATATTGTATCTATGCATGTACATGTATGCTTGTATGTACATATGTATTATTCTTGTATGTATGTATTTATGTATGTCTTTAGAGGGAGGGATAATTTTAAGAGAGAGAGAGAGATCTAGAGTTGTCTAGGTAGGGTGGTATGGGGATGGGGAGAGGGAGGGGGAGGGGGAGAGGAAGAGAGAGAGAGAGAGAGGGGGGAGGTGGAAGAGAGATAATTGAGAGAGAGGGAGAGAGAGATGGAGAGAGAGAGATAGTTATGTAGGTAGGGTGCCAAAGGGAGAGACTTGAGAGTGTGAGGGGGGGTGAGAGGGAGAGACTTGAGAGATAGGTAGTGAGAGGGAGTGTGAGAGAGAGGGAGTGGGAGAGAGAGGGAGTGTGAGTGAGAGACCTGAGAGAGGGAGAGGCTATGGGAGGGAGTGACCTAATAGAGGGAGAGAAAGAGGTGGGTGGAGTTAGAGAGACTTATCTAGGTAGGGTGGGAGGGATAGATAGAGAGAGGAGAGAGAGATAGAGAGAGAGTTACCTAGGTAGGTTTCCAGAGGGAGAGACCTAAGAGAGAGAGGGGGTGGGAGGCAGAGACATGAGAGAGAGGGAGAGAGAGGGAGTGTGAGACAGTGGAAGGGAGATAGAGAGAGATAGATAGAGGGAGTGAGAGAGGGTGGTATGGATTGATTTAATGAGAGGTATGTAGAAAGAGGGAGAGGGTAGATAGAGACAATTATAGAGGGTAGAAGATAGGGAGAGAGGGAGAGGTGAGATGTATAGATAGAGAGAAAGTGATAGGAGTTGAGGGTATAGGGTGGAGGACCTATAGGGTTGATGGTTTCTAGGGTATTAGGGTTTAAGGGTTGAGGTTTGAGGGATTAGGGTTGATGGTAGAGGGTATTGGGTTGAGGATATAGGGTAGAAGGTTTAAGGGTTTTGGGTTAAGGGTTTTGGGTTGAGGGTAGAGGCTTTAGGGTTGTGCCATAGAAAAATGGCCCCTTGTCATTCTCAAGGCTTTTTAGGTCTTGTTTCATGGTGTTGGAACTATGTTTCTTTGATTTTATGTTGTATCATGGCTTGAACATGCTTATTTAGGTACTAAAACTAAAAGAACAACATCTTGTGAAGGTGTTGTGAAGTGTTGTAAGACATTTCTACATTATTCTAGACTCTATTTAATGCAATTTACCTAATAATCACCTTTTCACTCATCAACAAGCCCTATTTTGAAGTGTTGTAAAGTCTTGTAACAAGCTTTCATGCTTTTCTAGGCACATCTTCACTATTTACATCTTTCTCATGCTTTATTTTGTTTCTTTATGACCTCATATGACTTAATTAAGTTAATTTTTGAATGTTATCCCAATAAATAACATTAAACATAACATTTTTCCTTACACTTTTTTTTAGGTCCTAGGTGAGACCCATTTGCCATGGGTGGCAAATGAGTCCCCCTTGGCCCCAAATTCAAAATATTTCAAATTTCCTTTCAAAATTTTATTCAAAATCACTTGATGTCAATCTGTGATGAGCTATGAATGGATACTAAGGCACAAGAATTGTATAAAAAATGTGATTTTCACCTCATTTTACATCTCCCATAATCTCCTCACTCGTTCAAGCATTCAAGCATTCTACATCATCAATTCAAGCACTATTCAAGAACTTTGAGGCATCCATTGACATTACTTCAAAATTTCATTATCAAGAGTTAGGTGATTTGATAGAATTTACATTCTATTAGTTTATCTTTCTCTTTCATTTCATTGTCTCTCCAAGGGTTTAATTACCAAAAGTGGGGTTTGACCAAGGCAAACCCCTATTCACTAACCCCTAATCATTTCCCCTTTTTTTCTTGTTTGTTTGTATATTTTATAGGTTATTAGGTGTTGAAGATTGATTTCCAAGTCAAATTGAGTCAAAATAAAGCTTGGAGAGAGTTATTTGTCTATTTTCTATAGATTTGACTTCAACAACCCAAGAAGCAGACATTCCCAAATTATCTCGTGTTGCAGAGTTGTCTCCTAGTTTTTCAAAAATTTGGGGGAGGACTGATTTGACAAATATGGTGAATGAATCCCACCTTAGGATTGGAAACTTGATTTTTGTTAGATTTCAGATCCTGACAGACAAAAACCAACTCTCGACAATTTTTCACCAGTAGGTGGACTGATTTGCCACCCTAGATGAATGAGTCCCATTGTGAAAAATTAATGAATTTCACCAGCATCTAGAACACTCCAAAAAGTTCACATTTCATCCAGGTGCACTCAGATTTATCCCTGTACTCTCTGTTTTGCATAATTTCTTCATTTATATTGTTGTTTGCATATCACAACGTGTTTTCAAACATACTTGTAATTGCACTTTTGCATTCATTTTCAGTCATCTAGATTAGTCTATTACATTTAGTTAACTTCACTTATATCATATCACATCACACACATCCTAATTCAAGTGATACATAAGCATTTTTAGACCCAATCTCTCTCCTTTCAGGTGAAAAACCCTAGAAGTGCAAGAGTAGCATTTGGAGTGCCAAAATTCTATGTTTCAAGGGCATAAGTTTTAGGGTATATGGTTTAAGGATTAGGTTGAGGTTCCAATGTAAAGGGTAGAGGGTATAGGGGTATGAGGGTTTAGTGTTTAAGGATTGAGGGTTGAGGGTTTAATGTATAGGGTAGACTATTGAGGGTTGAGGGTTTAAGGTTGAGGGTAGAGGATTGAGG
>VDFB02061993.1:0-17175 GCA_007258455.2 Sequoia sempervirens | reverse complement strand
CAATATCTTAGTTCATAAACAACAAGAATTTTGTGCAGAGAAATTTGCATCTTTGACTACCTATTTTTTTCTTCTAATTGTTATTGAAACCAATATCTTAGTTCATAGACAATTGTGGTTTTATCTACAGATTTTTTCAGTTGGGGTTGAAAGTAGTCATGGAGGTGGGTTCGACTATAGGTAGTGAAGTCCATGAATAATAGCAATAATAATAGTTAGTTGACATTCTCTTTCACTCACCCCACTCAATGGTAGAGGCTAGGGCATCATAGGGAATCGTGGGGATCCTTCTGTAAGCTCCCTGCTTAGTCAGCTTCTAGCTCAGCTTCCATAATTTATAGGCTTCCTCTCAGATGTCTATTTTAACTATTGCTTATCATAGCTATGGAGAAGATGGAGGGGGGCCATTTTACAGTACCATGCCCTTGAAGGTAGTTTTGTTTTTATAAATATGTCAGTGGTAGTGGTTCAAATATTTAGTGTTGTAGCTCTTCAAAATCTTCAATTTGTGGGTTTATCTTATCTTTATTACTAACTATAGTGTTGAATTGCTATCTTGCAACTAAATGAAGTTTTTTGGAGCTATGCAGAACATCCCCTAATGATCTCTGATTGTAGATATAGGAATGAAGTTATTTGTATCAATGGGGCCAATAAAGTTTGCTATTGCAGCAACACTGTCATGATTCTCTCTGTTTTATTTAAAGGCTGCAAAAATATGCAGTTGTAGCAAGATTGGTTATCTGCTTTGGTAGAGTTTTTTAAATCAAATTCAACTTTATAATTGCAATAAGATCAATCATGGGAGCGTTGTGGTAGAGATTTGTTTAATGTTTATCGATATAATTTAGTTCCAGACTATGAAAGTGTATAGCCTCATTAATTTTTGTTATCAATCAACTTGTTAATAGATACAGTGTCTTACAATTTAGCTCTCAATCTTCTAGCACAACAGGTTTATGTGCTTAGTTTGGTTTCAAAAAATATTCTAGCACAACGTGTTTATGTTTATCTATCATTTTTCTAGATCAATTCTTGATTTTTTAAAGATGCTAGCTGACCTAGTGATCTTTACTTTTCAGGAAGGAACTTGTGACGTGTGGATAACAGGATCTTATGAAAAAAATGATGGTAAAGAGATATAGCATAGGTGACAGCTTTGGAGAGCTTGATGTGCTCTATAATGCTCCAAGAGCAGCAACCATCAAGGTAAATTTGGAAAAATATGGAGAGAATGATTATGCTTATTCTTAGAAAATAAGAATGTGATTAGTTTTCTTGTAATGTGAACACAGAACATGCCTAGCTTTGTCATTAACCTTTGTCTGAGCAGGCACTCTCAGACTGTGTGCTTTGGGCAGTTGATAGGAACACATTCCGAACAAATATAATGAGCACTAGAATGGTTGAAAGAGATCTCTATGAGCAATTCTTGCAAGATGTATCCCTTTTGGAGGTGAAAAGTAAAGTCCTTTTTGTATTTTCTTAATCTCAAAATCATAATTTGAAACTTACAAAATCAAATTTTACTGAAAAACAAAAATTCCATTAAAAAAGCATAAAGCAAATCTAAAGAGAAATTTAAAACAATTACTTTTGTATTTAACTTATTGTTGTTGTTTTAGGGCTAATGTTGTAGTATTTTAAAAGTAATATCATATAGTTTCATTTCTTTCTAACAGTCTTCCTTTATTCTCAAAGATAATCTCGCTCAAATCTGATCCTCAGATAACACTGTAGGGCTCCAATAATGGAGCTCTTATGATTTTTTTGATAGGATACATTAAGTTGTTTTAGTTTGAGAAATGGCTATGAAATTAGGTAATAGGGAGAGGAGGTGTACTACAACTCACTTTATAGTGAAGGGTGTTTGCAGAAGTATAACAATGATAATGGAGAGGGTAGAAAGAAGTTTGTTGATTTTAGTTTGTAAATTATGTTCACTTTTTGAGGTCACAATTAAAACCCTTAAAAGTGAGTGTAATCATCATCATCTTCTTATGTTGGTGCTAAAGGTTTTGCGTCAGATCATGTAATTTCATTGTGTACAAAATGCCAATTATAATAGGTTCCAAGCATCTTTCTATTGTGAACTTAAATATTAATAGAAATTGAATATTAAATTTTGACTAATTTGTTTTATATAATTAGATCCATTTCCATTAGCATGTTATTCCACCAAACAAGATTTTGCTTTGCGTGCATGAATTTAAAATCAATGGAGAAGGGAGGTGATAAGATGCACAAGAATCTTGATGTCACAAAGATCATACAAAAGACACACTTTCAACAATTTGACAAGGTTTTGGCACACAAAATTTTAGAAAGCATTTTGGAGCATGAGTAAGTCTCACTTATGTGTTTTTCTCTCTATAATACATTGATAGAACTAGGTTGATATTTGATTAAATATATGTTCAATTTTTATAATATCATTCTCTATGGTACCCATCATAGGGTAGCATACAAAGACATAAACTTTACACTAGCATATAGTGGGTATTTGACTCATTTGGAGTTCCAAAGTTGAGCATCCAAGTTGAGAATTTCAAGAATACCATTATATCTCAAAAATATGTTTCTCATCATCTAAAGCACTCAATAGTACTTCTCACTCTAAATAGAAATGATTATGCTACTAGAAATGTTACCATGGTGGTAAGAATAAACATCACCAAACTTCTCATGTTTTCAAGTATGATCCAAATGTAATATTATCAAAATATGTAACTAGGGGATATGTGTTGTGTACGTGGAACAAATAATTTTATTAAAAGTGTTACAACAAAGATGAAACTATAACTCACAAGGCTAAGGAATTTTTTGGTATCCATAGTCTGAAGCAATATGCTTCAACACAACAATGGACTTAGTGTCCACCCTCAAAAAATGTCTATCACAAACCATTTCAACGCTAAGTAAACTTGAAGATGCCAACTTCCTCATCCTTGATTTCTATGTAGCCTTATCTCATATTATCTTGAACCCATTTGCATATGGTAGAAACATTGAATACACTCTTTTAAAATTTTAATATTTACAACTTTTCCTTTTGAAGAGTATGCTTGAATATCAACACAAAATTTATTGGAGTTGAACCTTATCAACAAGGGTAGCCTCAACATGGTATACATAGGCACTATGGTAGATGAAAGGTGAATAATAGTGAAGATATTTAAGGACTTTCGAAAGAGAGTGGAAGAGGTGTTCAACCACAAGGTGTAGGTGATCAATAGCACCAAGCATCATAATTTGTTGCCTCTGAAAGGCTACAACATGGTGGTCATTGCCCAAGTGTCATGGTTTTGGTGGCTCCCAAGTATGCACTCTATGGCCACCTCAATAACAAGAGTGATATCTTCATCTTTGGCATCATAGTGCTCAAGCTCTTGACCGACCATTGGGATTTCAACTCATACGCTAATTGCCTCGAGCATGTCCTCATTTTCGACTGGGTGGTAGACATGAGTTAGAATGGGCACTCCACCAAAATAATAGATGATAGGATTCAACATTCTAATTGCAGGAATATTATGGAGAGGTGTTGTTATTGGTGTTGCAATGTGCCTACTTGTGAGTTGGGTGTAGGCCTTCAATCTTTGAGGCGCTTTGCATCCTCAAATTCATTGACCATCCTTCACCAAACATGATTACATTTTTAGTGTGAGATTTATGATGCTTCCTTATTCTTGCAACTCTTGAGAAAACACATTCACTTATTTCTTTTTGAGATATGAATTCCTCCTTATTCCCACTCACCTAACATGGAATTCAGGCTGGTTTGAGGCAATCAACAGATTCATATCAATTGTTGGAATAGTTGGGTCAAATCTATTCATTGTCAAAATAAGAGGACATCATACTATAAAATCCACCAATTATATTTTTCTATAAACATAATAGGACAGTCTAGAGACATGGTCACAAGTAGAGGATTTTCATGAGATATGACAAAAGACACAATATCTCTATAGGACAGTCATAGTCATAGACTTCATGAGAAGGAAATGGTTAGAATAATATATTATAACAATGTGTATAAAGTGATATGAATATGTGATAGTACTAATGAAGCATTCACAAGCTAGACATCATGAATTTCATGACTATATTTCAATGACAAACTCTACACAAGCCTGAAGCATGATAATCCGAAGTTGCAAAGATTTAGGGACAATTTATAATGGACACACTAATCTTCATAGTAGATAGAGTGAGTAATGGAGAAGTGAATAGTGTGATCTTCATAAAGGACAAAGTAATGATAAAGCACACCACTGGATAGTTGAAGACATAGGAGGACAATCCAAGTATAAATGTGTGAGAATGATAGTGGCTATTATATGCAAAGAACAATCGTTCCAAGGACATCAAACAATAAGAGTTGCTTTGTTACTCTTTAAAGAGTGCAAACCTCACTTGATGACTATAAACATTCATGGCTTCGTATGGTAGGAAACAAAAGCTATTACATGACAATCTAAATAAATAGACTCTGATGAAAATGAAAGAGGGTATATGACAGTGATAAAAACATAGAGATCATTTCCTCATAAATTGAGCCATGATAGTGGGATGATTTGTGGCCTAAATACAAAGATAGTAGACATTTTGGAAAAAAAGGATTAAAGAGTGCAATTTCCCTACACAAAGGCAAAATAATAATGCATAAAAAAAAAAAAGCTAGGAGTTCATAGTCATGAAGCATGGGATGCATCATTGTCTTCTTTTATATTTCGAAATATGTAATGCCACAAATAACAAAGTTACTTGTAAATGCACATACTATTTATACAAAATATATGCCTCCTTAATATGATAACTTACATATACTTTTCTATCGGCTTAACCCTTGCACCCCTTCTGGTGCAAGTGCTAGTATAACTCATTTAAGAGTTAAGATTGTCGCATGCCAATTATTCATCAATCTATGCACACTCTAAGATTCCGAGCATAATTGGCTTCTAGCCTTTCATCTTTGTGGCAACTTCTACCACCATCTCTACCCTTGGAGTTGTAACTACAATCATCTCTTATATTGTCATGATAGGACAAACCATCTCATTTCTCTCTTTATTGTAGAAGCTTCAACTTCTCTTCCATTATGGTATCGATTTCCCCTTCCTTGACCTCTTAGTCTTGCTCCTATGTTGTTGCATCTTGTCTAGTTGCTCTGAATCTTCTGCTCTCTTCCTCTTAGTGTTGTGAATAATTTGTCTATTCACTATAGCTTAAGTGTACTTAGGTTGATAAGGTTAGAGAACATCTTGTCTAACTGAATGTGCAACCTTTTAGGCCTCTAGAGGTTACCTAGTTGTTTGGTAAACCTTGTGTGCATACCTTTTGAGGTTGGAAAACTTTCCATCTCACCTCAAATGTCACTTTTGTAGTCATTCAACACTTGTCACCAAGGCTGATGACTTGGTCATATAGGTTGTTGGTTTGCACATTCCAAGTGATCCAAAGGTAACCCTCATATGCATACCTTTTGGGGTTGGAAGACTTTCCATCTCACCTCAAAGGTCACTTTGTAGTCATTCAACACTTGTCATCAAGGTTGATAACTAGGTCAAATAGGTTGTTGGTTTGCACATTCCAAGTGATCCAAAGGTTGACACATATAGGACACTTGTCTTCTTGACACTTATATGCTTGCCTAATTGTTTGGTAAACCTCATGTGCATACCTTTTGAGGTTGGAAAACTTTACATCCCACCTCAAAGGTCATTTTTGCAGCCATTCAACACTTGTCACCAAGGTTGATGACTTGGTCAAATAGGTTGTTGATTTGCACATTCCAACTAATCCAAAGGTTGACACCTATAAGACACTTATCTTCTTATTTGTGCCACATCATGAGGCACATTCCTCTTCCTTGCCTATATATGTACATTTTAATCAACTCTTTTATTAATCTCTTTGATAATGGAAAATTAGGCTCATTGTGTGCAAGTGTTTTGTGAAAGCACAAGGTTTTTGTTGTTATGATCTTGGATGGAAGTCCTAACACTTAGTTCCAATTCAATTTCTTCTTTGTAGTGAGAGCCAATTGGTAAGTCTCCTCAACTATCAACTCCTCCTGGATGGATTCCCTCAATCCATTAATGTACTTGGCCATCTTCTCAACCCCTTCCTCATGATGTCTTTACCTAATTATCAACTTGTAATACTCCTCAGTGTTCTCGTTCATGGTCATCTCTCCTTGCCACAAATTGTGTAGCCCCTTCAACAACTCCAACCAATAATTGGTTGAAATAAACTTAGACTTAACTTTTCCACCATCCAATCTCACTTTGTAATACTAGGCTTCCCCATTTTATTTCTTTCCAACTAAACTTTCTTCCACCATATTGTTTCATAGCCTTTCAATTTGGTCCTTGCAAATTTTACCCTATTCAGGTCCACAATATCCTCATACTCAAAATGTTCATCCAAATTGGTGATCCAATCTATCAACTCCTTAGGATCTAAATTTCCGAAGTAGTCTTACCCTTGTCCTCTTACCAATGCCATAAACAACTTTCAACATTGTCTCCTTGTGTTCTTCACTAGCTAATTCCACAAAATCTACTTATTCCTCATCATCACTCTCCACCCTAAGATTAGGGTTCCTCCAATAGTATTACTCCAACACGTTCCTTTGGTTTTGCATTACCTTTAGCCTCTCATACATCTCCATTTTTCTTGCAATATTAAGGATTCCTTGCCCTCTCTTTGGTGGCATTCAAACAACCTCTCGTGGCCAGTGCTCTATCCACAACTGCCTCTTGCAAACTATCTCATGATCAACACTTTGTTTACAAACCTCTTATAGACTACCTCATCTTGTAAACCTTATTTAATCCCTACAAAGTATAATTCATCACAGCGTGCTTCCTCAATTTATTTCTGCCTTAATTTAAACGAACCTCTTCACCTCATTTGATAAGCTCATTTTGAAAAATTGCGTCGACAAGGTGCACTCACACCCATACCAACATTAATTTGAGATCAACCTAGCTTTGATACCATCTAATGTAATCACAGCCAAAGGGCCTTGAGAAGGATTATCCAACCATGCAACCCACACAATTAGAACACACAAATTGAAAGAAACACCACAAGTAACACAAGATTTACCTTGGAAAAACCCTCAACAAAGGAAAAATCTAGCCTCCAAAGATCTTTTATTATATTAATTTCACATCACAATTACAAACTACCACAATGGCCTTCCTCACATATATTAATACATAACTTGAAAACTCTTTCAAACTTGACTCATGGGCTGCTACATAACACCATTAGATCCTAGCATGACTCCTTTTACACAATTACACTCCACATCATACTCCTTGTGCTTCACTATACTCTCAATGCTTACTATCTCATTGTCACCTCATTGTAACTTTACTATTTTTCTTAGTCTTCTTTTGTGGTGTCTAATTGTCATGAAACCTCACATTTATATCTTTCCTTGGCCTATTTATGTCTTATCATGAAAGAGTATAAAAAATTATTTGATTTCTAAAAGACATGTATAGAAACGTGGAAGTCTTTGTTAAAAAACTTTAATCACTTTTGTGTTTTGAACTAAAAAAGTGCATTAAATTTCTTTGCTAATAATTAAGGTTGGATGCAAACATAAATTTAGCATTCAACCGTAATTAAGGTAAAATCAATGCTGACTTCGAGAATAATCTCTCTTGGTATTAAATAATGATAGAGCTTCTTATTAAGAATAATATGTATGTAGAGAATATTAAAAACAGCTCCTCATTAAGGAATATAATTAGGAAAGTAGTAACCATTTGTTAAGAACTCTCAATATCAACAATATACTATTGTGTCAAGACAGGAGATTTAGTGATGTAGCTGATTTTTAGTCAATTTAAAGATCTTTTAAATACAAATGCTTAGATCCCTATGTACTACAATTAATTTGAAATCTTATGTTTTACGAAACTACAAATAAACTATTAACCAAAAATCCAAATGTGCTTATACTATAATTAAAATTTTATAAACAATTAACCTACCATCGTTGTTGATGCTCTAGGGCCAATAGATGCATCATTAATTAATATAACTTTCTTTCATGTTATATATTGATTTGTTAATCTCTCTTACAAAGATCATCTCCAATGATTGGTGTTAAAAGAGTATTCATATAGGCTACTGTAATGCAGACCATATCAAGAAGATTGAAGGTTAGTTCTAGAAAAATTTGAAGTTGTTCTTGTTTCTAAGATGTATAGGAATCAGATTTTATCGACCTTATGAGTATAAATGAAAAAACATGCATTAAGAGTCTCATAAATTCTATTGAAACAGTATATGAAAACGTCCACTCATACCACAAGGGTTGGATGCTAATAGTTCTTGAACATAATCATTGGCGTTTAGTTTTGATTTTATTCACTTTCTCAAAAATGACAATTGAGATATTGATTTAGGACAATGGCTATACTACTTAAAAAGAGTGCTTAATTATAAAATTTGCCTAGTGTTTCTATACTACATTAGGCCATTGCAAATAAAGCACTGTAACACAATGAAACGGATAGAGTTTTGAACACGCATAGAAAGCTCAGTATCACAATGAGACAGAGGGTTTTGAACCCGCACAAAGGGGCCTGAACAGCCATTAACGATCTCCATGATAGGGAGAGCTTCTTTGCATTTGACTGCAAACAAGGGATTTTGAAATTGCAGACTGTGAGAGTAATTTTAATGGAGATGAGCCCGAAGAGAGTATTATTGAGGTTATTGAAGTGTGATGGTTAGTAATACGAATATTGATGTTAAGATTAAGAATCAGCAAATTTTACAATGTGAATAAAGCTTGACAGGTTATTGGCATTAATGCGATCAGAGTCAGAGGCAAGGGGTCTTTACAGGAAATGAAAGTAAAAGAAAAGTTTAAGACCTTAACCTGTCACTTAAACAAATCAAAGTTTAATGTGTGCAGTATATAGAATCTAGAAGCCATATCAACTGAAGGAGAAAGTATATTTTTCTAGAACATTGGTTTCTCACCATAATTCATATGGCCACTCCCAACATAGCATCGGTGGTGATGGCCTACAAAGTAAAGCTCAGCACGCTGAACAGCTCTCATGCTCTGAATTGACCACAATATACCCCTACTAAATTGGCAGATACGAAGGTAGAAAAATGACCCAATATGCCTAGCTGACCTTCGTAATCCTCCTCAGTCCTCCAAAAGCATTAGTCATATGTTTACATAACAGATTACTCATATGCATCAAATCCGAAGGTCACTTTATCAATCGTAGCTTGAAATATCAGATTATTGGTTTTTCTTAAACAAGCAAGGGTTTCAAATTTGGCTTTGTAGCTTGAATATATGTACCGAATACCAATCTGATTGCAAATTCGAACTCAACCCGGGGCATGAAAAAGAATAGTAGGGTTACCTATTTGTTTGCAGGCGGAGGCGAAGAGAGGTTATTGAGGCTCTCAATAGCAGTAATAAAAGACTGAGGCCCAAGCTCTCCACCTCCCTTGGCCTTAAGAGAAACATAAAGCTGCTCAAGCAGCGCACTCCCGGGCAACGAAACCTCCCTCTTCTCGCCCTCTTCCAACGCCATACCCAAATCTTTGGCCATATACTTCACAGGACCGCCCGTCGTAAAATCCCGCTCAATCATCCTCTCGCCAAGCAACTCCATCACCTTCGTCCCTGCCGCGCCGCCGCTGATCGCCGATAAGTACTTTCTCACATCCAATCCCACCTTGCGCGCAAAAACCAGCCCCTCACTCAAGCCGCACTGATTCGCGGCCACCGTGATCTGGTTTGCAAGCTTACAAGTCTGCCCGGAGCCCGGCGGGCCCATATAAGTAGCCGAACCCATGCATCTAAACAGGGGCTCCAGCTTAGCCACGGTTTCCCTGCGACCGCCCGCTAAGATTGCCAGGGTACCATTTTGAGCGCCTCGGTCGCCTCCGCTGACAGGCGAATCGACGGAATCGCAGCCTTTGGCAATGGCCTCGTCAAAAACCTCCCTGGCGAGGGAGGGTTGGCTGCTGGTCATGTCGACGAGGATGCTGCCAGGGGCTAGACCTGAGAGGACGCCGTCGGTTCCCAATATGACCTGGCGGACGTCGGAGGGGTTGCTGACTATGGTAAAGACAACGTCGCTGCGTTCTCCCACGGCCCTGGGAGACTCCACAGAGGCGGCGCCGCTGAGGCAGAGGGCTGAAATTTTCGCGGGTGTCCGAGCGTAGACAGTGACGTGGTAACCAGCGGCCTGCACTCGAGCGCACATGGCTGAGCCCATTACACCTGTTCCTATCCACCCGATTCTTGTGCGTGCCGCTGTGAGTTGTTCTTCCATTGCGCACTTGAAGGGCTTCAATACAAATACCTGGAATGGTGAGAGGTCAGATTAAATGTGATGCGTCAACTGCAACTGCAATCACAACCCAAGCCGAGATGTTCTCCTGCCCCACTTCCCAGGTTTTTATTAAGCTTTTCCATCAATGTATGCAAACAGCTTCTGTTTTGATCCCAAAATCGAAAGCGGAGCCCAAGCTCAACAATGGCAGCTAGCTAAGGGTAAGGTCTCATGGAGGGGCTTTCTAAAAAAATTCAGTGTGCTGTTAATTTTTTTAGGAATATTTTAAAGATGGTGGTTTTCTCAAATTTTTCTAGTACAAGTCAATTTACACATTTAAATTTCAAAATTTAAGGAATGAACTATAATATTGTGAAAATAATAATAAAAGAAAAAAGATAATTTTTATTTTTCTTTGGGGAAATCTAAAATGTGAGATGATTGACAAGTGGTAGATTTTTTTTTTTTCATTTAGCTCTACCCCAATTTTACCCACAGAAATCTAGTCTAAAAGGTAGATGTTGTTATTTTCCTCAAAAAGATTTCAATTATTCGTGTAGCATATTTGTTTTATGGGCCTCCTACTCCATGAAAATAGATCCTCAAGCATCCTCATGGGACGTGCATCCTCATGGGACGTTACCCTAAGTTTCCTTGATTTGTATAAACTACGAGGATTCTCCCATAGTTTTTCAATTTTGAAAGAATATATATTGCAAGCTTAACCCTTAACAACTCTAGTTCCTTGGCTTTGAAACAAATTTCCCTCCCATGAAGGGTGTCAATCAATGTAATTAGATTTCCACAATCCATATGAATTTAAATCTAATTGCTTTTGGATTTGATTGTGTGCTAGTTTTTTCATCAATGTTTCGGATCACACTTAGTTATCCATCATCAGGATAGTGATGTTGGATCATGGAGTGTGATCCGAATCATTGATGAAAAAACTAGCACACAATCAAATCTAGAAGAATATATATTGATAAATTTATTGTATTTAAGTGATTGTAGGAGTGAAGTATTGGGACTTGTGAAAAGGTTACTCATCTAAAAACTATTTTGACACAAATGCATTTAACTATAAGTTCATTTACACCTATGTTCCTATTCCATTTACAAAACCTTTAGCAAGTTTTGTGTCTTATGAACCATTCATTATGGAGCCTCATAAGTATCAAATTATGTCGTTTTATCAAGATTCAACTATGTAGTTTTTGAGTTAAACTCATTGACTCGCATCTCATTAGTAGTGGTCCAAATAAACCTCTCCCATGAGCATGAACGGTCCACTCAACACTCATTGCATCTAGGTGTTGCTCATAGGGGTGGTGCATTGAGATGTCACCCATCCAAGTATTACTCTAACTCAAGCATGTGTAAACCATGGAGTTTTACCCAAGATTAAGCCCACCTAACTTACTACCTCATTTACAAAACCTTCAACAAGTGTTTAGCCTTATGAACCATTCATTATAGAGCTCCTTTTGTTGATTTAATGATAAGTTGATATTTTTTGTAATGTATCAAATTATGTTGTTTTACTAGGATTAAACTATGCATTTTTTTAGTCAAACTCATTGATCCATATTTCATGGGTGGTGGTTCACATGAACTCATCTCCCATGAGCATGAATGGTATGCAGAACACTCATTGCATGTAGGTGATGCTCACAAGGGTGAAGCATCAAGACTTCTCAAGACACCACTCATCCAAAAACTACTCAGACTCAAGTGCACTTAACCATGGAGTTTCCCTCAAAATCAAAACCACTTAGCTTGCAACCCCATTTGCAAAACCTTTAACAAGTGTCTTATGAACCATTTATTATATAACTCCTTTAGCTCATTTGATGATGAATAGGATGTATTTTTTTGTAATGTATTAAATTATGTTGTTTTATCAAATTTCAACTATGTAGATTTTAAGTGGAACTCATTGATCCACATTTCATGAGTAGTGGTTTGCATGAACTCATCTCTTGTTAGCATAAATGGACCACTTAACACTCATTACATCTAGGTGTTGCTCGTATGATTTAAGCATAGAGATTTACTAGGAGGTCACCCATCGAAGTACTACTTAACCTCAAGTGCATTTACCCATGTAGTTTCTTCCAAGATCAAGCCCACTTAGGTTGCTACCTCATTTACAAAACCTTTAACAATTGTTGTGTCTTATTGATCACTCATTATGGGATCTCTTTAGCTCATTCAATGATAAGTAGGAGGTATTTTTGTAGTGTATCAAATTATGTTGTTTCATCAAGATTCAACTCATTCATTATGGAGCCTCTTTAGCTCATTCATTGATAAGTAGGAGGTACTTTTGTATTTTTGTAGTGTATCAAATTATGTTGTTTCATCAAGATTCAACTCATTCATTATGGAGCCTCTTTAGCTCATTCAATGATAAGTAGGAGGTACTTTTGCAGTGTATCAAATTATGTCATTTCATCAAGATTCAACTATCTAGTTTTTGAGTCAAACTCATTGATTCATATTTCATAAGTAGCGGTTCACATGAACCCATCTCTCATGAGCATGAATGGTCCACTTAGCACCCATTGCATCTAGGTGATGTTCACATGGGTGAAGCATCAAGACTTACCATCAATGTTTATTGTTTTAGTTAAAATAATATATTTTTAAGGTTTTGTATCAAATCCTAATCTTTTTTAACTTGGTATTTAGGAGTACAAGTCTGAGTTGATACTTCTTCAACTAAGAACCAAGGATTGAGACACATTTATTTCACAAAAAAATACTTGCAAGAAAATTTTGAATCTCATCCCTTATATTACATATTTGAGTTATTTAAATTGGAGGATAGTGAAATCAAGTAAAATATCATCATACCCACCAATTGTTATCAACTAATTGATTTGACCCTTTTGTAATAAAACATATTTTACATAAATTTAAGGTAAATAAATAAATTTTATCAATTAGGCACTAATTACTTTAGATAAAAGAGTTGAATAAATAATTGAAATTTAAAGTAAATGTGATAATTAAATAAGGAGATTGGTGTATTTAGCTTTGAAATTGATGATGGAGGAATGATGTTACTAATGTGTAGAATGGATTTTCCTTTTCCAAAAAATTAGGTTTGATGAATGTCTTAGAATCTCAAAATATCATATGGTTTAATCATGAGTCTTGTAGGGTTAATCCGAACTACCATGAACCTAATTTACCATGTACGATATTTTGATGTGCAGGAATGAATTGTAAGAATGTGTCTGAAATTTTGGTCACCTTGGCCTTCAAAGTATCTAAATTTTTCATTGGTGTTTAGAGATATTACTGAGGAGCTTGTTGACTCAATAAGTAAACATATTATCCTAGTTCAAACCCCTAGGCAAACCATATCAATGACAATGAGAAATATCAAAGACAACGTTCATCAACAAGAAGACGACATGTGCTTTAAGAAATTATAATGTGCTCTATTATTCTTTTTATCCTCCTTGATCTTCTCACTTATAGATGATCATTTAATTGAATCTTTGTTACAATGTATACCAAGTCAACTTATAATAGCTAGTAAAAAAGAAAAAAATTAACTTGAAAATTTAACTATAAGATTGTTCTCATAAATGTAAGGGTTGTTATAATAAAAACCATTCAAAATATTACTACATAAAGAATGACCAAGAAATTTAAGAAGGAAAGGAATGAAAATTAATTAATTAATTAATTAATAATAAGAAAAAATAAATTTAAAAAAACTACTAAGAGAGAAAAATGAGCAATCAAATTTGAAGTGGATTAAAAATAAATGTGGTAAATTGTTAAATAAGAACAAGATATTTTTAAAGGGATATTAAAGAAGAAAAAAATTGAAAGGGGGTGACTACAAAAAATTAAAGATGGGGTTGGTGGAGGCAATAAATAAAGAGAAAATAAGAAAATGGTGGTTGGAGGGGAAGGTATGGAGAAAGTAGGAAAGTTGAATGGCTATCACAAGATGAAAAGGTCAACAAGAAAATAAAAAGGGAGAAAAGAGAAGAAACTATAAGGTTGGAAAAATATAGAAAGAAAGGGAGTTGGAAGAGTGGAAAGATGTCGAGGAGGGGTAACATTGGATTTTAAGAAACTTAACAAGGTTTGCTAAGAGAAACTTAAGTTTTATTTGTTAGCATTTACTACTCTAGTGTTTCTTTAAGATTTATCCTAATATAGTTTTCTTCTTTAACAAGGATTTGAGTAGCCTCTTAGTGAATAAGGTGTGTTGTTGGATGAGTGTTTAGTAAAGGTAGATATTTCAATGTACTTTTGTTTAATGTCCACACCATGTTTCTCGATCCTTGTGCTAATGGACTTACCTACCTTATCAATATAAGGAGTCTCACAAGATCATTCAATGTTATAAACCCAAGATTTTGAAAGGTCTCTAGGGTCTTTGGTTGATAGGATAAGGCTTCTTACGGTAATATAGGGCTTGAAGGAACACATTGTTTATGTAAATATGTATTTTACCTATCTAGTTCACTTATAGGTCCTATTTACATGTTCAATTTACTTAGGTCCTAGAAATATTTTTAGAAGTCTTAAGTTGTCACTTAGATCTTATATTATCTTTTTGGGATTTAATTCTTGGGTCCTAGGTCATTTAATAATACTTGAGTTAGTTGTTTCATGTTATAGGACTAAGACACATGTCATAATTTTATCTAATCATACCTTTCACCTTGTCTATATAAGAAAGGATCTTGTACACTTTGTATCATAAGATCATATAATATCAAGCAAGATATTATCTTGCCATACTCTCTTATGGAAGGTTATCATTTTGTTTTGTAGGTGATCTTAGAGTGTAAGCTAATTTTTAGCTCCTACATGGTGTCAAATATTTAGATTTGCAAACTCCTCTCAGATCTGAGGGTACTTTGTGTGCATGAGTTATTGCTAGATTGGAGATCTTGGTGAATCTAGTAAAGTTGAGTATGTTCTCTTGCATCATATGATGGCCTAGAGAATCAAAAAAACTTGAAAGAAACAAAAAATTTGGGGTTTCATGGGTTTCTATTGTAGGTTGATTTTGAAGCTTTATGGTTCAAATTTGAGCTCACCATTGAGTCTAGGTAGTCAAAGAAAGTCGGTTTTCCTTTCATTTCATCCAAATTATACTTGTGAGGCCATATCTACAAGGGTTTGAAGCTAGGAGGTGGTTCCTAGATTTGGGAGGTAGTTTCTATTTTGAATCATTTTGGGCCAAAACAAACCCTACCATCATGTCTAGAAGGCCGAAAACCCTTAATATTGACTATCAAATCATTGACATTGAAGACTTTTGCCCTAGGACCTAAGAGGAATTTTTCATATTTTCATCGTCATTTTTGTTCGTAGTCATATGGTACAAAGTCATACGACGTTTGTATCGTACAATTCATAAGGCATTGTATAGGTTGCAATCATTGTTTGTAGGTGCAGTTGACATATTTAGCAAAATATTCTATGGTCATACCTCGCTATCACAATCACCTCATCATATTTGTGGACTATATGTTCTTCACCAACGATAGTTCTTTTATTAATGAAAATTTGTATAAAATACTGTTAATTTATGTCGTTGGGTTTAATTTTCTTATTGGTGGTTTATTTGGACCAACTGGTTCTCGATGCCTAGTCATTTAGCTAGTGCTAGGTGCTTAGCCCCAAGTGGGTTGTAGAGCTGCCACTAGCCCACACCATTGGTGCTCAGCCACCTCAACACCCACTTGGGTGGCAGGGTTTTTAAACACCCAACATAGTAGGTGGTCATATTGAGGACCACAAGCTAGCCCCCAAGGGGCCCAAATTTTTCCCTTAAGGTCCTAATTGGGAAGATTTTTTTTGGGGGCCATATCTTGTGATCCAGGAGTCCATTTTTCAGAAATGAGATATTGTTAAAAAGCTAGTTTTGAGAACTTCACAGTGGTCTAGATCATCTTTCCAAATTCTATTATAGGTGCAATTTCTTGTTGATTGAAGTCAAATATCCCTTTGGACCTCTAAGCTCATAACATTTTTCTAGTTTATCCATTTTTCATGATTCCAAAGACATTTGAAAGGTATTTAGGAGCTCTTTGGTCCTATTCATGCATTTTTTTCTAGTTTCAATCCCAAGTATCTTTTATTCAGATTTGTGAATATTTGCATTTTGGTTGATTACTTGGACATACTGACTCCTAGAGAGGTTTTGTCTTTTGGGAGGGCTTTATTTTTGGTATTGATTCAATTTTGGGAGGTTTCATATCAAATTTTTGCAATATATTTGTAGCATTGAAAATTGTCACCCTTGACAATTTCACACTAGGTTTTTCTCCCCCCTATATGTTTCGACCTAATTATGCATTTAATTACATGTTTTATGAATATCTTCAAAAAATAAAATGATGGGAATAAAAATTAAGTATTTAATATTTGTACTTGGTGAAATTCTTGGCTGGCAGTTATTTGTTACCTTCTATTTTCTATTTTTCTTCTCTCTCGAATGTACTTGAGAATCATGATTTCGGTCATGGTTCTATTATGATTGGTGGTTTCATGGACAAAAATGATAATTTTTCGAATTGGTCTCATACTTCTTTGTGGTAATGATGCATTGTTGCTCTAGTTAGAGTAACCCTCATGCCTTCATTGTCCAACTAGCTTGTCTTCATACTCATGTGGGTGAAGAATTATATTTCAAGGCTTTGTTTGTGTTTAATGATGTGTGTAGACAATGAAAAATTTCCTAAGCTTGCGAGTGCCATTTTTATTCATCCTCGTCCTTTGATAATTGAATAATTTTAGTTATTCAATTATGTTTGATCATATTCCTCTATTAATTAAATAATTTTAATAA
>VDFB02061992.1:0-35381 GCA_007258455.2 Sequoia sempervirens | reverse complement strand
TTGCAGAAGGAAGTGATTTTGAGAGAGTTCAACATGAGCATGAAAGAATAAAAATTCAAGGAGCTTTGGAAGAATTGTAGAAGGTTATTCATGGTGCTAATTTTGATTCATCTATTTTTTTTGTGGAGAATATTAGAAACGTGATTAATTCTTTGAAGGTTTACATCTCCAGACTGGAAGTGAATGCTGGAATCAGGTTTGCTGAAGAAAATTTGAAATATATCAAGGAAAAATGTGCAAATGTACATAGTCGAGTAATGAAGGAATTGGAGAGTTTGCAAGTTTGTGAGGAAGAGTCACAAGAATTGCTTTCTTTTTTCCTAAATTGGTCTGGCAGTACACTGAACATAAGAGATGAGATATGGAAGAGTGAAAATTAGATGGGCACTCAAGAAGATACATACAAATTGGTAGAAGATAGAGACAATTAGAGGTGGTCCTACATTGTGCAACTTCAAGATAAATTCTTTTCCCTGTAGGACTAAAGAACAAAAGTTATTAAGAAGTTTGTGGCACTCAACAACATGGTTAAACTCCGACACATTCCTATTTCTAGTGCTCTTGATAGTATTGGTGAATTATTAGAAATTAATCTTACTCCCAATACTTTAGCAGATGGTATAGAGTCCTTAACTAAGATTGAAATATTACACAATACTCTTGTAAGTGCAAAAGGATCATGGGAAGAAGTCAAAATCTCATGGAAGGTCATCTTGAAGAGTCTCAAAGGTTCTTCTTCTTTAGGTTGATTAAATTTTGTTTTCATATATTTTTGGTTATATTTTGATGCATATATACATATATATCATACCCCATCCTTTACCATTGATGTCTAAGGGGGAGAGATAGAGATTGGTAGAGGAATTTTTTTTTGAGAACAATTTTTATAGGGGAAGTATTTAGTTGTCATATATTGAAAAATGTTTTTGACATGCATGTTTCCATTAGTGCCAAAGGGGGAGATTGTTGGAATTATGGAGCCTTGCAACATGAGCATGAAGTGTGGATGGTTTGTTTTGGTTGTTCCTATGCTGCATTGATGTCAACATGGTGACAACTATATGAGAAGTTTAGTTGGTTTATCAAAAGCTATTTTCTCCCAGTAATGTTCTTTTATGTTGAGCCAGTGCGTTGGTATTTAAGTCCAAAATTCACTGCAAGAATATATATGACTCTAATCTTTTAACAATGTTATCATATCTCATTTAGATAGATATATTCTTGATCTTGAGAAGTTTTAGGTTGTGATAATTTTTTTTATCTTTGATAGAGTTCAGCTCTATATTTTACTATTATTCCTTGTTTGGCATATTAGTGTGGGAGACTCCACATTTTCTTAAGGAGAAAATTTTAATGTTTCAGTTTTAATGGTAGTCTCTATGATGATAGTATGATGGGAAATTGATGTGATCTTAGATCCAAAAGGTTTTTCCTTTGAGGATTGTATGTTAGTTTGGAGATTTAATGAATTAAGTTCTAGTCTTGGATGACCTAACATATGCAATTCACTAAGGAGACTAGTTATGTTTTATGGATGTTAGCTGACTTGGTATAATGCACTACATGGATAAAATGTTTTAAATAATATATGGTGCTGACAAGAGTGTTTTTATTATTTTGTTTTCATCTAATTAGGCTGACCTAATTGATGAATAAGATATATAGAAGATGCTTTGAAGAAAGGAAGGTATAAGTGTGGATGTGCAAGTGTGGAAGAAAGGTGAAAGAGGATCCAAGCCTAAATGCCTTATTAGTTGAGAATAAAAGTAGTTTTGTTGAGTGAGGTAGTACTTCATATTTTGAGCTTCATTGGAATTGAATCCTACACATTGAAGGTGTATTCTATTAGTTAAAACCTTTTGGCAGTGAGCCACAATCTTTGTATCTTGGTGGTTAGCCATCTTTTGTATTTATGCAGTGAGCCTTTTCAAGGATAGTGAGTCTTGGTAGTGAGGCTTGTAATATCCTGTATCTGGATATAATATATTATGAGTTAACCCTTACTATGGTTTTTCCCTTTTTGGGTTTTCCACGTAAAAATCCTAGTGTTCATGTGTGTGGTTGCATTGATTTATTTTTATGTTCTCTCTTGCTGATTCAATCAAAATTGTGATAATGGTTAGATAGATTTTATTAGAATGGTTTTATGGAATATTGATTCACCCCCTCTTCTTAGTATTCCAAATGTAGTGTACATCAATGACTGGTTACATGCATTTAAGTGAGATGGATCATTTACCATATGAACACTCTTGCATTCCTATTTTTGGAGGTTCCCCATTGCAACAAATATTAGTCATCATTTGATAGTAGTCTACAACTTATTCGTGCTTCAACAATGTTCTACATGTTCCTCTTTTTGGGAAATTGTTTTGGTTGGAGGCTTCTTAGTTCACCACCTTGATTTTGAGGATTTTTTCAGTTCATTTGCATCTCTCTTTTAGATAGGAGTTTTTCCCATGTGGTTTTATCCTTTTCTTTAGTTTTGAGAGATCTTTTGTTTATACATGGGTACCTCACCAGGCCTTGTTTTGCTAGGACCCATCATGTATTTTTTTAGGGTTTTTAGCTACTCCTTAAGTTCATCTTAAGGGGGGTGTTAGATTAATCATGCATTAGCTAATGATTGATTAATATTTAATTAATTATTAGTCTAATTTATTCTCATGCACTTAAGCTAAAATTAGGAGTGATTTGCTATGTTAACTAGAGAGCTAGAATTAGATCATTTTGTCTCATTGTATGAGATGTTGACACTTGTCATGATCTAATCCCTTTACCATTTAGGGTTTCTCCTATATATCACTCAACCCTCATTGTATTATCTCTCTCCTTTTCTCTCAAACTCTCTACCTTTGAGGACTCTTGTTTTCCTTGAAGATTCTTGAGGTTCATTCTATAGATTTTTCTTGTCGAGGAATATAACAATTCTTTGTTTGTAGATCTCTTGCATGGAAGGTGTCTTTGTTCATTGTTTGATCCTATGAATTGTGTCTTTCATAATTCTAACAATATCAAGGTGCAAAAACTACAAAATTATAGGTAATTATGAAAGTTTTGAAAATGTAATGATGAATACCAATGAAAGTTTTAGGGGAAGGTGTATAGATGACAAGCATGTCATTGAGAAAATATTAAGGAGATTGATTCCTAAATTTGATGACATGGTATCTATAGTTGAGATTTCTAAGGATCTCACAACTATGCAAAATTATGGACTAAGTGGAATTTTCTTAAATTTTGAAGAAAGAATGAAAAGTAATGAAGAAATATTAGAGCAAGAATATTCCTCTAAAGGAAATATAATAGGAAAAATAAATACACTCTTCAAGAATCATAGTAAAGGTGACTATAGCCATAAAAAATGAACATAAATATGAATCTAGTAGTTTAATAAGAAGACATAATAATGTTAGAGGAAGAAGTAACAACCTTATAGGAACAAGAAGAGGAAGATATGGAAACAATGGGGGACACAATAATAAAAGGAACCTATAATGCTTTTATTGTAATAAGCTGGGAACTATGCATCAAAATGTTGAAGTAAAAAGTGAAAAGGAAAAAAATTCAATGTCTTTTTGAAGATAAATAATTTTTTTTCATTTCTTGCTTCAGTACAAATGTAAATAAAAATTTAATATGGTATATTTATTCTAGTGGTTATTCACATATGACATATATGGTAATTTATTTTTCAATTTAGATTAAAAACATGAGAGTATAGTGGTATTAGAAGATAATAATTCTCATGAAAGCAAAATTAAGGATATTATTGAAATTATATTAGTATGGTAATGTAAAAAATATGAATGAAACACTATTAGTCCCAACATTGAAAAATAGTTTGTTATCTATTGGAAAAATGTTAGAGAAAAACTATCAAGTGAATTTTTATGAGAACGGGTGCATAATAAGTGTTAAGTTTAAAAGGGAACGCAATTGTTGGAAGTCTAAAGATGATAGGTGATGGTATTGTTCCTCTTCATTTTAGTCATGTAAACCAACCATTAATATCTAGTGAAATGAATGAAAGTAACATTTGACACCAAAGATATGGTCACATTAGTTTTAGTGGGTTGATTTTACTTGAGAGATTAAAAATGGTTGATTTTCTACCTTTCATTGAAAATTCATAAGAGGTGTGTGAAGAATGTATTATTGGAAAACAACATAAGTCAACTTTCCAATTGGTAAATTTAGTAGAGTCAAGCAACATCTTGAGATAATCCATAAAAGTTTATGTGGTCCTACAGATACACATTATTTGAATAAATATATTATTTTATAACTATCATTGATGATTACTCAACAAAATTTTTGGTATTCTTCTTTGCTACAAAATTAGAAGTGTTTGAAATTTTTGTAGAATCCAAGTTGTTGGTAGATAAATAAAATGGTGAGTAAATCAAGGTGATAAGGTCAAGCAATGGAGGTGAGTAAAATGGAAAAATACAAAGCCGTGTCACACTTTTGGCCAACTTATTAGCATAATTGAATTTAAGTATTTCTAACTAAAAATCATTTTTTTTTGAAAAAAGGGGTAAAAATTTTATTGAAAGCAAGAAATTAATAGTATATAGGAATCAAGGAACTAGTAGGCTCCCAAGAAAAAAAATCATAAGAAACAACCAAAACAAAAACTGCCACCCACATAGCTACAAACACCATATCCATCCAAATTATCAATAATAAACCTCTCTAGCTCATGCCAATAATCTAGGGACAACTGCCCCCAACCCTCAATCTTCCAATCATCATCCTACTTCGAAGCCCACTTGTCAAAACAATCAACAACCCATTCCACTCACATGGAATGTGGGATAAATACACTACCTCCATCAAAGAGCTTATCCACAAAATCTATCAAACAACCAAAGCAAGCTGCTAGTCAACATCAGTCACCTTTTGTTTATTCAACAAATTAACAATAATCTATGAGTCATATTCATATATAATATTATGCCAACCTAAAGCCCAAGCATGATCAATAGCCCAAAGAATTTCCAACCCATCATTCAAGTTGTTAGAATGCCACCCTTTATGAATAGAGAAAAGGAAAATAACCAAGTGAGAGCAATCTCTACCAACTCCACCAATCCCAGTAGGCACAAGATTACCCCTAAAGGAACCATCAGTATTGATTTTCAATATATCTATATAGAAGAAAGCAACCATTTTCCAATTCTTTTAACCTTCTCTTTAGCCCACCTACCTCTTTTGACACAAGCAGAGTCAAAATTCAATCCTTGTAAGCCCAATCTATCCACAATCTCATCATCCCTCATTTCCAAAGGATACACCACTTCACATTTAGCTTCCATCATCTCCTGAATCATACTAACAATTCTATGCCAAACCTGTTGAACAATCAACCTATCCCCATGAAAAATCCTACAATTCCTTTCTAGCCAAATTTTCCAAAGGATGAAGGTAGGACCAATGTATCACACAATATGGAGGAAAGAGGCCTGAGTAGGAGGTCTTCCCATACTACTGCAAAACTTAATAAGGGAAGATGGATTAATGCAAGGATGTTTCCAAACACCCCACCATAAATGCTAAGGCAACATAAAAATAGAACAATGGAAAAATAAGTGAGAAGAATCTTCCTCATTGAAGCCACACAAAACATAAATAGAGGTGCCCTAGAATCCCCACTTCCAAAGATTATCCCAAGTCAAACATCTATTCTAAGCTAGAGTCCATACAAAGCAATTACACTTTGGTGAAGAAAACTTGTTCCAAGACTGTTTCCACCAAGGAACCTCCACCCCATCAAACTTACAAGTTAGCAACTCCTAGTACCCTCAAGCCATATTGAAAGTACCCTTAATATTTGAGCTCCAAGAAAGAATATCCTTATCTCTAAGGGAGCTACATTGTCTTCCCACCAAAATATTTTGAAGCTTGAAACAATCCTCCTTTGAACCAACAATAGGCCAATCACAAGGGTCCTTCCACCTAGCCATCTCCAACTTCCCACAAGAGTAAGAAGTCTTAAAATAAATCACCCTTGACAAGCTAGCCTCTAGGAAGCACTAGCATAAATTCAAAAAATTATGATACTAGCACAGAATGGGGGGGAATCCATCCCAAGAATCAGACCAAAAGAGAGCCTCAACCCACCTATTACATATCCAAAACAAACCCTCCTTGATCAACACATCCCCTTAGAAGAAGACAAACTTCTCACCCACAAGAATTATCTAGCCAAAGAATTCAATTCCTTAATAAACCCAACCAAAGCCACCTAGACCATACATCTATAGATGGGAAGAGCCTACACCACATATTTAAGTAGTTGAACTCACCCAACAAAAGACAACTAATGATGAGTCCAATGATTAACCTTCACACAAAACTTGTCTAGAATATTCTGCCAAGACTCCCTAGTAAGAGTACTAGAAGAGATAGGAATTCCAAGACACATGAAAGAGGGAGATCCAATCTGAAACCTCAAAATACAAGAAATCCTTTGTTGAATAAGACATGGAGTATTGAGGAATACAATGTAATATTTATCTTCATTAATCATTTGACCAAAATCCACAAGATAAATATCTAAGGCCTTGCACAAATTTGTGGCTTCTCTAACCTTATCCATTCCCATCAAAGTAGTATCATCCACAAATTGTTGGTGAGACTAAGGAGGAAAACCATTTCCCCACACTTGACCTTGAATAAGGCCCAACTCCACATCACACTTCACCACTCTCCCCAAACCTTTGGAAAGAAGAATAAATAAATAAGGAGAGAGAGGGTCCCCTTGACGAAGGCCTCTAGAAGCACCAAAAAGAGAAGAAGTCTCACCATTTATCAACGCCAAGAAGGAAGTGGAAGTAACATAACTCATAACACACTAAACCCACTCAAAAAAACCAAAGGAAATAAGAATTTTGCACAAGAAAGACCACTTAACTCTATCATAGGCCTTTTCCATATCTAGCTTGGTGAACATAGCCTTATCTTTAGAGGATGCCATAGAATGAATAGTTTTAGTAGGAATGATAACCCCATCCAGAATTTCCCCATCTACCATAAAACCACTTAGTTCCTTAGAGATAAGCCATCTAAGCCATCACTTCAACCTTATAGCAATCAACTTGGAAATAATTTTATAAACCACATTACAAAGAGAAATAGGTCAAAATTGACTCATTCGATCCACCCCCTCACATTTGGGAATGAGAGAAAGGAAGGTAGAATTCAAAGCCCGTATCATCTGCTTATTTGTATAAGACTCACAAACCACCTCCAATAAGTCCAGTTTAATGATATCCCAAAATTCCTAAAAGAATTCAATTAGAAAACCATAAGGGCTTGGGGCTTTCCCAGGTTTCTTCAATTGGAAAAAAATATCCTCTAATTCATCCAGTGAGATGTACCCCAAAAGATACTCATTCATCTCCACCATAACCAAGGAGGGGATACAAGAAAAAACATGTTTTTCTTCTACCAAGACATCTTGAGAGTCCTCTCTAAATAAGGTAACAAAGAATTGTGCAACTTCTTTGGACATTTTATGAAAAGAAGATAAATGGTCACTCCTATCACTCACAAGAATAGGAATAGAGTTTCCATATCTCCTAGCTTTCATCGAAATGAAGAAGAAAGAAGTGTTTTTATCCCCCTCTTGTAACCACTCAACACGAGCCTTTTGTTTCCAATAAATTTGCTCATGCAACTTGCACTCTTCTAGAACTTTCAAAGCCCTTGTCTCCTCCCTAAGTAAATCCTATGAAAGACCAAACTCCCTTATCTCTTAGGTAATGACATCCAAGTCGGCTTGAGCAATATTCTTAGCATGAAAAATGTTTCCAAAACATTGTCTGTTCCATTGCTTGAGCTGATACTTCACATATTGTAGTAGTTTGGAAAAAGAATACTTAGAATTACTATGAGTAGGTCTTCCCATCCACTACCATTTAGCTAGATACTCCTGTAAAGAAGGATCTCTTAACCACATAAACTAGAATTTGAAAGATGGGGACCAAACAACACAATCCAAAGTAGTAGATAGTTTAATAGGTTAGTGATCTAATCCTCTCCAGTCCAAAATCTCAAAACAAGTAGACCACAATCCTCCAACCTAGAAATAGGAAACCAAGAAATGGTTAAGTCTCTCTATAATACAATTCTCCCCCATCCTCCTATTGTTCCAAGTAAACTTACCATTACGAGGCTCAATGTCAACCAAATTCAAGGAAAAAATGTTATGATGCAGAAGGAAAGAAGAGGGTTCCAACCTTGCAATACCACCCTTCTTCTCATCCAACTTAATAATGGCATTGAAATCACCCACCATAATCTAAGGGAAAAAAGGAGTAAGACTCCAAATAAAGTTAATATGAGACCAAAAGAATTTCTTACCAAGAAAATTAGTAGGTGCATATATTTTTGATAGAAGAATAGTTTCCCTTCACTCCAAACTTGAAGCAATTGCAAAGATGGAGGACTTACAGGACATCCACCAAAGAGGAAAAATCTTTATTGGATTCCATAAGAAAGCCACACTCCCAACATTGCCAATAACCCCAATACATTGGCAGTCACCTTGCCCCATAACTTTGGCAACAAACAAACCATACTTTCAACAAATAACTTAGTCTCCTATAAAAAAAGAACATTAGAAGAATAAATTCTTACCAATTCATGAATTTTTTTTTGTCAAGGGCCATTGTTCAAGCCGCTTACATTCCAAGAGAGGATGATCATTTTAGAGGGTTAGAAAAATGAGAGTCTAGAGTCTTAAAAAATCCTGACTCCACCAAAGTATCCACCAAAGTATCCCCCATCATATCAATTTTTTCTAAGTCCTTTCTCCCATCCTTGGAGGACTTATCAACAACCCATTTTCTTGGTCTTTTTTAAGAAGTTCTAATGAAGGAGAATCCTTGCTGTGTTTTACTGAATCAGACCCCACTTTCACCAATGGAGTAGATTCCTCTCTTTCCCCCATCTTCACATCCAAAAGAGACTCAGGCCTCCCAAGAACTACCAAACTAAGATCCATGTCCATTTGCAAAGCACCAGCCTCCTAAGAAGTCTGGTTGTAATCTGGGATAATGCCTTCTTGAACTAATTCCAAAACACCCTAATCCATAATCATCATACCTGAATTCACCTCTTGTTGACTGAGATCATCCAAAACCTCAAATATATTAAATGTATCACCTTCCTGCCATTCCTTAAGATTTCTCTTTTTACCAAGGTTTTTATTACAAGCCTTAATAGGAATAAAACCCTCTACACTTGTAGCCTCACCAAGAATGGGATCCTTTCCTTTGTTAACCTCACGGGGGTTGCAAGATAGTAGAGTAGTTTGAGACGCCAAAGGTTTATACCTCAAGCATCTTCTTTCCAAATGGAAATATTCATGACATAGGTGACAACGAAAGAGAAATGTCTCATAGTCTAGCTACTACACCCAAGAATATGAAACCACACAAATTTCCAAAGATTCTGGAAGAGGATTACTTAAATCAATCTCAACACAAATACGAGCAAATATCATTACCTTTCTATCCCAAGTTTGTTGAGAAGGACCCACTGGTTTCCCCAACAACGAACCAAACCTATGCAAGATGTCATTGCACCAAATTTCAATTGGAAATATAGGGAGACACACCCACATTGGAACCCAATTCAGGAGCTCCTCCAAAGGATCAAAACTTGTGTGCCAAGGTTTAATAAATAAAACAATTTGGTTGTGGAAATAAGGCCGACCTTCAAAAACTCTATTGCGATCTACCATGTAGTTAAAGGTCACCATGAAGTAACTATTTTCCAATAACATTATTTCCATCTCACCCTCTCAAGACCAAGTCCATTGAGCCCATGACTCCAAAAATTGGAATGAAAATCTCATTCCCATAAATTTTCAAAGTAAAGCATGCTTTGAGAAATACTCAATATCCTCCACAATCAATTCTGGTTGAATTACTAGCACCAACCTATATTTGGATCATTCTAGATAACCATTGGTTTTTGGAATACAAGAACCACCAGATGGAACAAATCCTCCATTCCATGATTCATTTGAATTTTTTTTTATAAAAACCTCAATGAACGATTTGGAGAAGCTCCAAATACCGCACAAAAATTCAACAGAGATTTAGCCCTTGATGCCTGTCTCAAAGCCATAGTTGAAGAAAAAACACAACCCACTTAAACCTCTATAGGAATTAAAAAAAACCCCAAAGAAAGGGTGCAAAAAATACAAACTCCAAGAGATCGATTCTCCACCAAAATGAGCAAAAAAAGAAAAAACTAGCATCGAATATTAGCCAAAGAAAATGCTTCCCCACGTAGAAAAACCCTAACACCCTCAAACTCCCCCCAATGACCAAATATAAGCAAATAGAAGGCAAAGAAAATAACCAACAACCAAACCAACATGAAGGAAACACCAGCTAGGGAAAGTGAGCCCTAGCCCATGACAGACCTCTGCACGACCTCATTCTCTAGCTTAATTGAAGTCTATTTTTTTCTTCTAAAAATCGATTTTGTTCAAACATATGATCTAGTGAGATTAATTATACCTAAGTTAGATATGCCCACAACTTTTCCAACTAATTTTTTTATATAAATATATATGTAGCACCACTTTGAAGCCAATTTATTGAAAAAATAAAATTATTTGAAAAACTTAATGTTTCAACAACTCTTAGTCATGGAAATAATTTATTTTTAAATATAAAAATACCCTTTTGTAGATCCCTAAGTATAGATTTCAAATATATATATATATATATATATATATATAAACTATTCTTTATATTTTTATTTTAATTTACTAAAAGTAGGTTTTCAACATAAATATATTAGGTTGATTACCAGGCCAAGAGAAATACTAAAACTTATTAAAAAAATTGAAAAAATATGATGTACTAGATAAAATAATCTATATCAAGATGGTATAATTTATTCTCTATTTTAGATAAATAGTTAATATGAAATTTGACGTTGAATGAAACAACTATTTTTTAATACACACACACACTTTAATATTTGTTTAGAAATATATATTTGTGTGAGGGGGAATGAATCCATTAGGAAAATGATACAAAATCAAGATCAAAGTGTAAGATTGAAATAAAAAAAACTAATCTAATTCAAAAACACTTAATCTATCCTATTCCATCACTCATGAAATGAACAATTCTAAGCTATTTGAATGAAATGAGATGTTAAGATATTAAAAAATAATTCAAATAACACAAGAAAAGATTACCATACCATGTTGGAGTGTATTTGCATGATGTTGGGTTGTTTGTATCACTGGAAAGCCTCCATTTCTTGTATGCAAAAGCTTGATGATCGATGCTTGTTCTTGAAAAAATGATGAAACTCTCTCAATAGTGATCTTGACAACACTTTGTTGCATAAGGTAAGTTGAAATTCTGATCCTGATTTGTGAAGAGAAAGGTTTGTTGGATAGAAAAAGTAATTTTGAATCGACGGTCAAGATCACGTTGGAGAATATCCAGATCAACGGTCAAAATGAGTTGAGAGGATTTAGACACAAGGAAATTGTGAAAATTTGATTGCACAATTAGGGTGATTGAAGAATAGATTGGATAGTTAGGATTTTGATTGCTTAGTTAGCAATTGATTGATCAGTTAGGGTTGAGTTAGGAATTAGATGGTTGAGTTAGTAGAATTGATTGCTTTGTTAGAAAAATAGATTGCTTAGTTATCAATCCATGATTTCCTCAATCAAAAAGTGGGTGAGGAATATTAATTAATTAATTCATTCCAATTTGATTTTGATTTTGATTTTTCCCAATTTGAATAGCTTGATTTGATTTGATTCAATTATTCAAATTTTGGAGGGAAATGCGATAATTAAATTATTATGATTAATAATTCAATTAATTTTGAGGAATCTAGTGGATTAGTGACGTAACCAAATAATTGATGTTGTTTGACTAATCAAAACAAAATAAGATAAGATTAGGACTTGATTAAATAAAGGTAATTTATTTAATTAGCCGAAATGATGAAAATCAAATAACGTTGTATTATTCAATTAATAGTAGATTTAGGTTTTTTTTCAAAAAATTATTAAATAAACAGTATTTATTTAATTTGTTGAGAATAATGAAATGTGAATTAATCAAATAATGTTGTATTATTCAATTAATAGAGGAAATTAGGGTTTTGAATGTTGTTCGATGCAGTTTGATGTGTTGTGAGATGTCATGGGATGATTTCAAGATGTTTTAGAGATATTTTGAGATGTTCTGAGTTGTTTCAAGTCATTCTGAGATGTTTTGAGTTGATTCAGAGTTGTTTTGAGTCATTTCAGGGTCATTCCGAGACATTCCAAATTGATTCAGAGTTGTTTCGAGTCATTTCAGGGTCCTTTTGAGATGTTTTGAGTTGATTCAGAGTTGTTTCAAGTCATTTTGGGGTTGTTCTGAGACATTCAAAGTTGATTTAGAGTTGTTTTGAGTCATTTTGGGCTCATTTTGAGGTGTTCCAAATTGATTTAGAGTTGTTCTGAGTTGTTTTAGGGTTGTTTCGAGACGTTCCGAGTTGACTTAGAGTTGTTCTGAGTCATTTGGGGGTTGTTTCGAGACGTTTTGAATTTGTGATAAATGTTAAGTCAATTTTACATGTGTACAATATTATCATAATTGGAGAAAACTATATCTATCCACTAAAATTTCAAGTTATAAATACACAAAAAAATTGAAGTCCAAAAAAAAAATTACTATATAAAAATTGACATCTCATGTAACTTCATTTTTCAACATTTTATCAACAATAAAATTATAGTGTAAATTTATGAAAAACTATATTCAAAGGATATATATATATATATATATTTTTAAATACAAATATAAAATATACTAAAAAATACACATTTTTTAGTATACATTATTTCAAAATTCAAAACATATATGCCACTTTTTTGTGATTCAAGTTTAAAAGTTGGAAAAGTGTTGGGTGTTTTCTTTATAAAGTGTGACACAACTTTGTAATTTTACTCAAAAACAAAATGAGTTTCTATATTTTTACAAATATGATGGAATCAAGAGAGATTTTACTACTTCCTACAATCCACAATAAAATGGAGTTGTTAAAAGGAAGAATATGATAATTATTGAAATTGTAAGGAGTATGATGAAAGAAATAAATTGGGATAAGAGTTTTTGGTAGAATTAGTACACACAATAGTGTATGTTCTAAGTAGAAATCCCTACAAATAAGTTGAAGGAATGAATCTTGAACAAGCATGGTCTAGGATTAAACCTAGTGTTGATGGTTTGAGTGTATTTGGGCATGTTTCTTATGCATATGTACCAAAAGAAAAAAGGTCTAAGTTAGATGATAATGGCCTAAAATACATTTTAGTTATGGATATTGTGGACATTGAAAAAATGTCCCGAATGATATATCATGCACTTGAATCAGGTATACTAACATCATTTCCTCCTCAAATCCACCCTCTTTTCACTTAATTGATTAAATTAGCCTAGCTATTTAATTAATTTCCTCATTTGTATCTATTTAACCTAATTAATCTAATCAGGTTAATTCACCACCTTTCATGCTAACATTTTGTCCAGTTAAATTAAATACACCAAGTTATTTAATTTAATCCATAAGTCCTAAAATTTAACTAAATAACCCTAAGTTATTTAATTAAATGTCATTGAACACTTTCCACCTTTCATTAAATCATTTTATTTACTGAAAATCATCTAATTCCACTAAATTTGCATAATTAAATGTTTGTTTAATTAGCAATTACTAATTAATCTAATCCCCCCACTTGCAAGGGAATATTCCAAGGGAATACTTCTACTTTGCACATTCCTCCAAAAGGAATATTCCTTCTCCTGTTTGCACAATTAAACTTTGTTTTAATTTACTAAATGAATATTTTCCCTCACGCATGAGAATATTCCAAATAATATTCTCTTTCCTCACTCATTTGAAAAAGGGGAATATTTCTTTTCTCAAAAAGCTTACTTGAATTCTTGAGCAAGTTAACTTGTGATCTCTTGTGTAAGTTAAATTGTGACCTCTTGTGCAAGTTAACTTGTGACCTCTTGCGAAAGTTGAAAGTTTGTTTGTTTGGACAATGGTGAAACCTTGATTAAATATCATCATTGATTCTCATCCATTGATGAGAATGCATGATCCATGCCTTTAACTTCTTCCATCCTTGACCATTGATTACCCTTTTTGATCTCAACCCTTCATTTCTCATTTGCTTTTTGATAAGTAGGTCACTATTAGGAGACAAATAGATCCATCTTTTTCAGAGAAAACTCATGCTATTGAAATCACTCAAACTCACACTCACTTTTAGCATTTTGTTAATACCATTTTAGCTTAAGTACTTCCATTAATTATCTTAGCTTCCATTAATGACTTCCATGGTAACATAAATGCATTCATGTAGCTTTTTTATTAATTAGGGTTTGAATCTTTTAGCTTAGAATCCATTTAGATTAGATTTTCACTCATATATCTAGATCATTTTAAAAATCATGATAAATTAACTTGCATCATGTGATGAGGTTGAAATATGCTCATAATTTGAATATTATGATGTATTTTTAATACCCGTACTCTTATTGCTGATGGTTATCTTAACTCTTTGATTAAAAGATTTTTATCTAAAATTGGGTAGTATCTTGTAGCAACACATTCCTATATTCCTGCAGCTTAACATCTCTACGTGTCTGTATTAATTGCCCTGTTTGACCTCCTGAATGACTAATATAATGCATGTGGTTTGTGGATAATGAAATGGATTTAATTTTGGATTAATGAATGTGTATCATGTTATTTTCCATGCATGCTTTCTTTCACTTTTGTAGCCATGTGCATCGCAGGTTGTTGAAGGAAGCATGAACAAGTCAAAGCGCAGTAGATCTCGGCCCTGTAGTAAAGTCCATTTCTAGCATGACATCGAGGAAGTTGTTCTAGCGAAGACTCTCTGACCGAGTCGTTGGGAGGAAATATAAATGATCATTAATCTAGGACGAGTGGAATACTAAATTCTCTCAGAATCGTGTTGAACAAATATTCCTTCATTTATGGGAAGTTTGTTCCTCAGTTTCAGGATGCATTTATGTCCACATCTTTCTCTGTTAGATTTAGGTAGTTAGTTTCTTTTATAGTATAAATAAGCGTTCCTCCTGAGTGAGTAAACAACAGAGTGTGTTAAATTTAGTATTATAATAAGAAACAATGTTTTGTGTTAGTTTTCTTACAAGTAGAACAATCAATGTATATGATTCTAAGTTTATGAATAAAAATTGATGAAGTTTTGAGTTCAATTCTTGCATAAAGTAGTTGATGCTTGCTAAGGGGGCCCACTTAGTGAGTATCTATAGTTAGTTATTTATCTCCTATTGATTATAAGTTGGATTTCATTCTTAAAGGTTTTAGCGCAAACTCAGTCTTATATTGTTCCTATAGCATTGGGAATTCATCCCTATGTTTGTTCCTACAACATAAGACTAGTTCATAGTTTGTTTCTTAGTAATAGTTGTCATGATTTCTGCTTTGATTAAGTTATGCTTAAGTTAAGAAGACTTTACATTACATTCCTGCAACATAAGTAGAGTTCCTTCCAAGCATTTATTTCTAGTAAATTATGATTGAAACTGGTTCTTAGTGCACATATAGTGCTGCTCCATTTCAAGTATATGTTCCCTGGTTTGAAAAAGTAAATGAACTACCATAAGAAGATGTTAGCCAGCTGCTGGAATGTCCAATTCCTAGGTTAGGATTTTCCATGAATTTTATATCCTTTGGTGGAATTAACCATTTTTGGTGCTATTGCTGGGGATGGTGTCAAGCTAAGAACCTATCATAGTCATTGTTAGCAGCAGTTTAGTGTGTCTACTCAAAAATTTTGAAATTCCTTCAATTTACAGTTAATTCTATTGCATGCATAGAAGATGAGACGCTTTGGGAAGATTCCTCCCTAACCTTGATTCATTGATAACAATTTTGAACTAGCTTATAATCTATTTGAGGAAGGAGGAGACCAAGATATCAATCCATTTGCTGAAAACCTGCTTGTTGAATTGCCATTTGCCCCAATTGACGAAGAACCTCAAGAAAATCCATTTTCTTTGATACTCGACCAAGCAAATATAGCACGTAATCCACCTAATCAACCTCCTACTTTTGAATTCCCCATCATTGCTCAGTAAAATAATAACCTTAAAAATATTCCTTCTTCATTACTTCCCAAGTTCTATGGACTAGTTACAGAGGACCTAGAAACTTTCTTGTTTGAGTTTGACATCCTCTGTCGCAGCTATGATTACACTTCAGATGGTCACAGGCTGAAGTTGTTTCTTGATACTTTGAAGGAGGGAGCTCTTAGATGGTTTATGAGTTTGGGAAGAGATGTTGATAGTTGGGCAGTTATGCAAACAAAATTTCTTGAGAAATACAAGGAATATTGTAAGAGTGGTAGTAAGGGTGATGATATATTCAGACTTCAAAAAAAGGAGGATGAAAGCCTGGAAGACTATATCTCAAGATTCTTGTTTTCCCTAAAAAAGAATTCAAACCATATTCTCAATGAAGAATCTCAGAAAATACTTTTTCTAAGGGGAATCAATGAAACTTGTATAGATGCCCTGGATTTGATGGTAGGAGGAGATATAACCCAAGTGCCTTGGGATGATATCAAGAATATATGTTGCAACTACTCTCAAGAAATTGTTAAGAAGGGTAGAGGTCATCAAGCCACAGTGGGAAAGTCTTCTACTAATGGAGTTTCACAGATGGATATCATAAATTTGTTGTCTGATTTCAAGCAGGATATCATAAACAACATGGCTACACAATTGAATACTATGCAAGCTCTGAAGAAACATGAGGAAGATGAAGCAATCTTGGCCGAGTTATGTTCACATTGGAGATAGAAAAAATGTGACTATAGCTGTAAGATGGTGGCTAACTTGGAGGCTAAGAAATTACCTACTGATTTTAAGATAGTGGAGGGTGATGATGACCAAGTATTCTTTGTTGCACAAAGATGACCATGGGCTCAAAGACAAGGTATGCCTCAAGACCCTTTGACTTTTGGTAATCCCTATTCTAATTACAATAACTAATGACAACCTACATATGGCCCATTACCACCTTGGAATACTTCTCAACTACACTGGCCTAACTATTAGAGTTCTCAATGATAATCTCCTCAAGGAGGATGGCAGCAGCCACAAGGACAATGGACTCCACCCCAAGGTAATTGGTAGGAAAATCCTCAATGGAGAGGTTCTCAGCAATGGCAGAACCAATCCTATGGATCCCTGCAGCTTTAGCAGCCACAACCTCCGACCCTCATGCCACCTCCTGCAACACCTGTAGTAAATATTGGCCCTCCAAAACAAATGCCTATGCCTACTCAACCATTGCCAAATCCTAATAATAAGTAGCAGCAACAACAATGATCTATGTATTTTACAGAAGACAATCAGTATCTAACTTATGCCCTCAATATTAATGATTTCCATCTCAGGTTTGGAACCACTCTCCCTACTCCATAGCCACCTGTCATTACATAGATTCCATACTTTGCCTCTAAACAACCTACTGATCTTGCAGAACATATACCTGTATCAGATACTATCTCTAAGGAGCCTATCCTGCAACATCAAGGCAAACCACCTTTTCCTCAGAGATTGCAAATTACTACATCCAAGTCTATGGAAGAACCTACCTTTGATATTTTGGATCAACTGAAGAATGTACACATTCAAATTCCTCTTTTTCAAGCCATTAAAGATGTCCCAATTTATGGAAAAGCCATTAAGGAGGCCTGTTTAAAGAAACCAAGAAGAAAGAAAAAGGATCCTCAAACTATTCATGTTCTAGAATAGTTTACAGATATTATGTTAGGGAAGGTAGTCATTCCAAAATATATTGAACCTAGGAGTCCTGTGGTAAAAATAAATATTAATGGCTAGATAGTAAAGAATGTTTTGATTGACCTTGGTGTAGCCATTAATGTAATGACCAAGCATACTATGGAGTATTTGAATATCCTAACCATTCAGTCTACACCTATCATCCTGCAAATTGCTGATAATTCCATAGTAACACTTGATGGAGTGGTAGAAGATGTCATTGTCATCCTTGAGTGTTGGGAATACCATTAGATTTCAACATATTGTCCACTAAGGAAAATTTGGGAGGATATCCTATCATCCTAGGTAGACCATAGTTAGCCATAGTTGATGCTTTTATAGGATCTTGTTTAGAAGACATGACAATTTCTAATGGTCAGTCAAGAAAGAAATTGGCTTTATACCCACCTGCCCAGCCTCAGCTAGACTTGCCCCAAACAATTTGGCTAGATTTAGGAGAGGAAACTGAAGAAGTCAATTAATTGGCTTAGCTAATGATGCTGCAAACTAATCCATTTTCCCAACTTCAGAGTGAGGATGGCCTAATTTTACACATTTTGCAGTCCAACTCTGATTTGAGTAGCCCATCTATTTCAGATAGCTATCCTCAACAGTGTTTCCTGCAGCAACTGAATCCTGAGAGCCTACCATCTAAAGTTCCCTTAGTTTATCACAATTTGCTTCCACATGAAATATAGACACCACCTTTATTAGCAGCCTCCATGAATGATCTTACCAAACAAGTAGAAGTGTTTCCAGGCCGTTGTCTGAACATCAATAATAAACTGCCTCAATCTCAACAAACTGCCCTAGTCACAATGTTACAAGATCAACACAGAGCTTTTGCATGGGACTATGGGGATATGAAGGGACTAGATCCTCAACTCTATACTCATCAGATCTACATTAAGGAAGACTGTTCACCTGTTAGACAGTCTCAAAGGAGGATAAACTCAACACTCAGGGAAATAGTTAAAAAAGAGCTCCAAAAATTGCTTGATGTTGGTTTTATCTACCCCATTTCAGACAGTCAATGGGTATCTCCATTGGTGATTGTTCCTAAAAAAGGTGGAAAATAGAAATTTTGTGTAGACTACAGGGAGCTGAACATAACAACTAAAAATGATCACTTTCCACTACCATTTGTTGACCAGGTGCTAGACTCATTGTCTGATAAAAAGTATTTCTCCTTTTTGGATGGATATATTGGGTATAATCAAATTAGAATTGCCCCTGAGGATCAAGACAAAACAACTTTTACCAGTCCATAGGGCACTTTTTCCTACTCTGTCTTACCTTTTGGCCTGTGTAATGCACCTGCAACATTTTAAAGGGCAGTGATCAGTATTTTTGCTGACATTTCTCATGATTCTATGGAGATCTACATGGATGACTGCACCACTTATGGAGTCACTTATGAAGAAGCATTATAAAATTTAGAGAAAGTGTTGAAAAGATGTAAGGAGAAAAAATTGTCTTTGAATAGTGAGAAGTGCTTTATGATGATGTGGAGGGAATTATTTTAGGCCATCATATCTCTCAAGTGGGAATTTAAGTTGATCCTGCAAAAATAGAAGTCATTCTAAATATGCAAACACCTATGAAACAAAATGATGTTATAAGTTTCCTAGGACATGCTGGATATTATAGAAGATTTATCAAATATTTTAACAAAATAGCCAGTCCATTATATGCCTTATTGACTAAAGATTCTGAATTTAACTAGACTGAGGCCTATGACAAATCTTTCCTACAACTTAAGAACTTACTTACTTAGACACCTATTTTTCAAGGACCGAAGTGGATTCTGCCCTTTCATATACACACAGATGCTTATGATTATGCCATAGGGGTAGTTTTAAGAGAAAAAGAGAATTAAATAGAGCATGCCATATATTTCATTAGCAAAAACCTTCAAGGTCCTGAATTAAACTATACTGTCATAGAGAAAGAATTACTAGCAGTTGTATATGCCTTGAACAAGTTTTGACATTATGTCACTAGTTACCAAATATTTGTTCATACAGATCATGCAGCAATAATGTACCTCATGAATAAGCCTACCATATCTAGTAGATTAGCAAGATGGTTCCTATTGTTGTAGGAATTTGATATCACAGTTATTGATAAGCTAGGTTGGGCTAATGTGGTGGCTGATTTCTTGTCAAGACTTCAAACAACTACCCCTGCCACCCCTGAGGTAATTGATGATAGCTTTCCCGATGAACATCTATTTTCTATTGCTGCTCAAACTCCATGGTATGCAAATATTGCAAATTATTTAGCAGCCAACAAGATCCCAACCCACTTCTCACCAAAGGAAAGGAAATTGTTGGTAGAGAAAAGTTTTAAATTTTCATGGATTGCAGACTGTTTATTTTACACAAGACCTGACCAAGTCATGAGAAGGTGTGTTAGGGAAGATGAGACCTATGACATTTTGCATGCCTGTCATGATGAGCCATGCGGTGGGCAATTTGTAGCCAAGAGAACATCTATGAAAGTGCTTGCTATAGGATACTATTGGCCCACACTACACAAAGATGTTGCAACCTACACTAGAAAATGTGACAGATGTCAACGCATGGGGAGACCAACAAGGTCTGATGAAATGCCACTGTATCCTCAAGTGGTAGTTAGTCCCTTTGACAAGCGGGACATGAATTTTTTTGGGCCTATTGATCCTCCATCCAATGAGAAATCATACATTTTGGTTTGTACTGATTATGTAACCAAGTGGGTGGAAGTGAAAGCAATGACACATGCCTGTGACAATAAAGTTGCTGAGTTCTTGTATGAGCAGATTCTTACTTGGTTTGGAGTCCCAAGGGAACTTGTTACTGATCAAGGAGCTCAGTTTACATAAAACTTAATCATTACATTGATGAATGATTACAAGATCAGGCACAAAAAGTCTATCCCTATCACCCTCAAGCCAATGGTCATACAAAGGTTACCAACAGAGAAATTGAGGCAATTTTTACTAAGACAATGCAATTACACAAGAAGGATTGGAGTAGTCGCCTTCCTGAAGCAGTATGGGCCTATAGGACAATATGGAAAACAACTACAGGGTTCACTCCTTTTGAGTTACTCTATGAGAAAACTACTATGTTGCCAATAGAGTTTAAGCATAAGACCTTAAGGACTACTCTCCAGCTTAACATTGATATTTCAGAAGTCCAAAAGGAACTCCTTCTACAGCTAAATGTATTGGATGAGATAAGGAAAGCTGCCCTGCAGCATACTGAAACTATCCAACAATAAAGAAAAAAATGGCATGATCACCATATCATAACTAAGCAATTCTCTGCCGGTGATTGGGCTCTGCTCTATGACTCTAGGTACAAGGAAAATCAAGGTAAAATCACCACAAGATGGCTTGGTCCTTATGAAATAGAAAATGTGTTTGATAATGGTTCAGTTCAGTTGGCTACAATAGATCCTATCCGATTCAAACTATTGGTTAATGGACACCATCTTAGGTTGTATCATAAGCCAGCGTCCAAAGAAGAATTTATGAAGCAGTTTTTTTTGGATACGACCACTGATCTTCCTATAGCAAAAGGCTTCAGCCTTTCTCCTACAACTTCTCTTTAAAATTCTATAATGCATGCCCATAATAAATGTTTCCTTTTTAAGGAAGCCACTTTCTCCATTTTTCATCCATCACCACCATTCATTTCCTCTTCTTCCACGTCACCCATCCATGTCATCCATCCTGTCGTACCGCCCTCATTTATGGTTTCAATTCCAGCTGTCATTTCATGCTGAGCTGTGATCTTTCCCAACATGTACGAGCATTTATTACAAGGTACACAATATCTTTTATTGTCAAATAATTTATTTATTTCATTTATTCATTAACTACTATGCACATATCAGTCATCATTTCCTCTTCTTCACCTATCCTTTCACACATGTGTGGACACATGCCAAATTTTTAGTAGGGGGCGAGGATAATCCATTTCAACTTTTTCTTATGCCACTGTCACAACTGTTAAGATATTTTTATTCTCTTATAATTACCAAGTACGACTGCATGCTTCCATCCTATCAAATTAACTGCTTGATTTGAGTAGTTTTTCACAATCATTTCATGCAATTATCCTTTGTGTCATTCTTGGAAAGTAAAAAGTGAAGCAGGGTAGAAGAAGTTTTTTTTTTTTTTTTCAAATTTGTAGAAGTTTGAGTTTCAAGAATCTCAACAGGGATAATTTGTGAATATGGGTGGCCAGTTAGTAAGACATGAGCCTGTAATTCATGAACCCTTGACGCAAAATCCTCAAGCGGTTCAGGCATTTAGCAATTACAGTTGGCTGAATTATTTTCTGAGGATAGATTCCTATAATGAGGAAGTTGCAGGTGAGTTTTTGAAAACTCTTTCAAAGGAAGAAGCTATAGTGTGGGGTTTGACAGTAGCCGTTACAAAAGAGCAGATTGTAGAAGTAACTGGGCTTCCGGTGGTAGGATAAAATTTTCCTTCAGGGAGAGATGTTGTCTCTGCTAGGGAAGAATTCACAATACCAATAGATGGACCTTTGGAGGTTTCCAAACAAGGATGCAAACGGGTGTCACTACCTCTTCCATACCCGGAATATGCCACCTTCATAATCATGTACTTGACTTGTGAGGGATGTTTTTCCTATTTTCATTCCTATCATTTAAAACTATTGAGTCATATGAGACATAGTTTAGTTGTCAATGTTCCAATTTTTTTGTTAAACCTTTTGAAACATAGTGCCCATGAAACCCAGAGGGGTAGGGACAATTCTATCACCCATCATGCCCTCATTAAATTATTGATCGAGCATTCTCTGAGGGATGTATCACCCCTTTCTTGAAAAGAATTTGTTGCCCAGAAGGGTTTGCAACCTCCAGAGCCTCCTAGAGCACTTCCTGCACAACATAAGAAAAAGAAAAAAGAGAGTAGAATCTACAAATAGGGAAGTAGAGAAATAATCGTCTGCTCCTACAACACTTAGTCCTACAACCTCCACACTAGATCCCTCTATCCAAGTACAAACTAGATTTGCAGGTAGAAAAGAAAAAGGGAAAATGAAGATAGGAGAGTCATCTAGGGCAAAACAAACCCCAAAATCTGATCCTCATGTTCAAAAGAAAAAATGTTCTACTCCACTCTCTCTGGGAGCATCTTCTCTTGCAACAACACCTGTTGCCATTACAGTTTCACTATCATATTCTCCTACTGAGTCTGAATCCTCTAGGCAGGTTAGAAAGAGGAAAGCCATGAAAGTGTCTCCTGCAGTTGTTACTTTAGAAATATTTCCAAAAAGAGTTTCATCAAGGAAATAGCATAAAGTTACCTCAACCTCTGTTCAACCTGAAATTACAGTAATTCCCAAGGAATCTGAAGAATTCAGTCATGATGTTTCTTAGAATGTATCTGAGAATGTTCCACAAAGTCCATATTTTATTCTAGGGGAAGTGCAAACTGAGACAGTGGAAGTTGAGGAAGCACAACATGGTAGTGGTAATGAAAGGGGGATTCCAAGTCTTGATGACTTGGCTGAAGTAGTTAGGCAAGTTTAAGAAGAAACACAATCTCCTCCTGAGCAGCAATAGGAGTCCATCCTGTAGCAAGAGGAAGAACAACCTAAACAATCTGAAGTGTTCAATGAAACCTCATTACCCCTTGAAACTTGTCGAGCATTGGTTGTTTATAAATGAACATTGTTGATTGAATATTTGGAATATCTTAGGACTACATGGAGGCCTGTTACATTTCAAACTTTGAGTTTCTACCATTTAGCTAGAACTGAAATTCAACAAAGTCTTTGGGAAGAAGAAAAGAAGAAATTGAAAAGGGAAATTGAAAGACAGAAACATGAAATTCAAGAAATGAAAGAGAAAATGGATGAAATGGTGAAGATAATTGGTAAAATTATGGAATGTAGACCACCACCTAGGGTATATGCTATGTGCCTTAAAGAGAAATTTCTTTGGTTCCAATTGATGAAAATTTCAAGAAATTTAGACCCTGTCATTCACACAGTTAAGGAATTTTATGATGCATATCAAGTAGCACCCAGTTGGCTGAAAAATTATTTATGTGAGTTTTATTTACATGGTTTGTTAATTCCCTCTGAAACAGAGTGGAATCCACTTCTCTACATTGTTGACATTCATTTGAGGTCACTCATGTCTTGGGAAGCCAATGCAACTAACTATGGAAGAAAATTAGAGGCTTATGAAGAGGCTGAAAAGAATGAACCTATTCCACTGTGACCTAAAAGCTCAAATCCCCACACAATTAGGATAACTTAGCTTACTGTTGTGTATGGATTCAATGATCAGACAAAAATAATGAAAATATTTGATATCAAGAAGCAAGTGTATGATGAGTTCAAAGGCCAAATATATCTGTTTTGGAAGCTTTCATCTTCTAGAATTGAAACAAGATGGGAAAAACTGACTGTTGGTCTGAGAAAATTTGAGCCTCATAGCCCTTTGAATTTTAAGGTAGCCATCAGAAGGACAGAGAAGTATATGCAACTTGGTCTCTAGAGAAGGTTTGAGTTATGGTTACCATTAACATTTCGGCCTCCAGTTTTGATGTGGCCACTTTACCCTTATCGGGCTACAGATGTTAATGAGGATGCTAAAACCTACAGGTATGAGAGATGGAAAAGTTTCAGAGGTTTCTACTACAAATTCAGAACTTCATTATAGGGCCATACTACTCCTACTGATTTCAGAGAAACAACTAGAAAGCTTAATGCTGGAGGACCATCATTAGGATAAGTAGGGGGCAAATGATGAGATCGAAATATGCTCATAATTTGAATATTATGATGTATTTTTAATACCCGTACTCTTATTACTGATGGTTGTTTTAACTCTTTGATTAAAGGATTTTTATCTAAAATTGGGTAGTATCCTGTAGCAACACATTCCTATATTCTTGCAGCTTAACATCTCTATGTGTCTGTATTAATTGCCCTGTTTGACCTCCCGAATGACTGATATAATGCATGTGGTTTGTGGATAATGAAATGGATTTAATATGTGATTAATGAATGTGTATCGTGTTATTTTCCACACATGCTTTCCTTCGCTTATGTTGCCATGTGCATCGCAGGTTGTTGAAGGAAGCATGAACAAGTCAAAGCGTAATAGATCTCGGCTCTGCAGTAAAGTCCATTTCCAGCATGACATCGAGGAAGTTGTTCCAGCGAAGACACTCTGATCGGGTCATTGGGAGGAAATCTAAATGATTATTAATCTAGGAGGAGTGGAATACTAAATTCTCTCTGAATTGTGTTGAATAGATATGCCGCCATTTAGGGGTTCAAGTCTATTTCTCAGTTTCAGGATGCATTTATGTCCACATCTTTCTCTGTTAGAGTTAGGTATTTAGTTGATTTTCTAGTATAAATAAGAGTTCCTCCTACGTGAGTGAACAAAAAAGTGTGTTAAAGTTAGTATTATAATAAGAAATAGTGTTTTGTGTTAGTTTTCTTACAAGTAGAACAATCAATGTATATGATTCTAAGTTTATGAATAAAAGCTGATAAAGTTTTGAGTTTAATCCTTGCATAAACTAGTTGATGCTTGCTAAGGGGGCCCACTTAGTGAGTATCTATAGTTAGTTATTTATCTCCTGTTGATTATAAGTTGGATTTCATTTTTAAAGGTTTCATCGCAAACTCAGTCTTATATTGTTCCTACAACATTGAGAATCCATCCCTGTGTTTGTTCCTACAGCATAAGACCAGTTCATAGTTTGTTTCTTAGTAATAGTTGTCATGATTTCTACTTTGATTAATTTATGCTTAAGTTAAGAAGAATTTACATTACATTCCTGCAGCATAAGTAGAGTTCCTTCCAAGCATTTATTTTTGGTAAATTGTGACTGAAACTAGTTCTTAGTGCACATACAGTGTCGCTGCATTTCAAGTATACGTTCCCTAGTTTGACAAAGTAAATGAATGACCATAAGAAGATGTTAGTCACCTGTTGGAATGTCCAATTCCTAGGTTAGGATTTTCCATGACTTTTGTATCCTTTTTTGGAATCAACCATCATGCTCATTTAGATTAAAATCATGTTTTCATACACATCTATCAATGGTTTGATCAATTTTCTTCAATTAAACTAATTGAAACTTGTTTATTATCCTTGGGATTGGGAAGGGTCATCTCCACATCAACGTGAAACCACTCCCACAACATGATAAGTTTCAAATGGATTAGACTAGGTATTTTGAAGCTTTTAGAGTTTAGTATACTTGGTTTTAATGGATGCTTGGTTTAATTTACACTTGATTTATCCTATTGAGATTGATGTTAGTGGATTAATTATGCTTTGGTTCTTCATGGATCAAGCGTAATCAGCCCATACTAATCCGTCAGTCACATTTTGGAACTAGGAGGGCATAACTTATCAAATTTAATCATTTTCTATCTTAATTTCTATTTTTTCTGTTTCTTGTAAGATATAACAATGCTCTAGGAAATTTTAGTGATGCCTTTATTGGGAATTGTCGTATAGTGATACTATCTTCATGAGAAATGACACCTAATTAATACCCCAACATTAATTAAAATAAATGGAAACATCGAATAATTTGAGGTATTAAAGATTTGCAAATATTAACACTCCCAAATAGCAACACTATCATCGTTACTAGATTTTTGTAAAGCAATGCTAAAATTCACTAGAGCGACACTATCATGAATAGTGACACCCTACTCTGGTAAGAAAAATGATGATCAATTTTTAGCATGTGCTTTAATATTTTTACTTCATCAGATCACTAACATGCCTCTAACGTTGTTTTGGTTTTTAGGCTAATTGGGTTTTGTAGGTTAGATGATAAAAGTTAAAGTGAAGAAGCATTGTTATCTTTCCATGTTATAATTGTAACAAGAGTTTTGACACTTTTGGGGCAATTATAACCCATTCATCATGCTTTTCATTTTATGCTTTAGGACCACACTAGATTTCAATTGGGTTTTAAAATAAACACTCAAATTAGTTAAAATTGAACCCTCATCTCATCTTACTTTGGGTTTAAAATTGAGCAATACAACTTAACACTTCATTTGGTGCATAAAATTAACAAATGTTTGCTATATTTTGTAAATTATCTTTGTGTCATTGAATGCATATGCACTTCTCTCGTGCCACTTGACAATCTTGAGAATCAAAAATATTTCCTTGAAATTTAGTATAATCACCCACATATTTCAATTTGGATTAAAATGAGCCACATGTTAGTGTAGGGAAAAGGCATTGTGTGTGTTTTCTCCTTGCTTCATGTGATCGAGGAGATCAAACTACAAACGTACTTCCTTGCTTTTGTTTATCTTTAGAGGGCTTGCCTCTTTGCTTTGAAAGGAGGGAACGAACCAAGAGGAAACAAGCTAAAGCCAAGCTCTTTCAAGCCACTATATAAATAATGTGTTTATGATGAAAGTCATAAAAAATAGGTGCAAATGTGTCATACTGACAAGTGTCACCCTTAGTATCTATGTGATATGTTAAAATTGTTGAATAGTCTAGATAACTAAGAGAGAGGTGAATCAGTTATCATAAAACAATTTTCTTGAATTTAATTAATTTGGAGCAAACCTAGATCAATTAGATAATAATCAAATAGATATGAACATGAAAGAAGATAACAACACCATGCACAAAGAACACCATAATTTATGTGAAAACCCAAGATGGGAAAAACAATGGAGAATGCTAATTATTAATTATTAAATACCAGTTAAGGTGACATTAGTTAAGGTAATTTTTACAAAGGGTTCACCACCAAAATTCTCACTATAGGTAAGGCTCACTATCGGTGGGCTCACTTCCCAAAAAACATTTTATTACAAAATAGTCTCACTGAAAAAAATTAACTAATGAAGCTGCATCTACATATGCATGAAGTTAGTTCTAGTTTAGGGCACAATATCTATCTGCAATAGATCTGGTCAAGAATATTCTACTCACCTTCCTTGCACAACCTCTACACTACTGATTACTTCTTCTTGAAACTTTCCTTCTGCTTCCCTCTCTATTTCTTGTTGCATAATCCTTCTCACCCCTTTTTTTCTATTCACACACATACTTCTTCTTTTTTGAAACCAAAAAGATGTTCAATATATATATATACGTATATCTACCCATAGAACTGTGGATGCTAAAATCTGCAATATGGTTAGTTTAAAACACCATTTTAACATCCCTATGAAATAATGAAACACATCAATCATGCAATAAAAATGGAACAATAGAAACTAAAGAATGCATATGAAAGACATGATCCAACTCTATCTCATAGTGGATTGGTGTCACATGTGCTAGTGACCCTTTCCCAATCCTTGATAAAAAGCTCAAGATGATGAAATTGTTATAGATGATGGAGATGATAAATGGACAAGATAAGTTCTCAAAGAGAATGACCTTGCATCAAGTTGTGGAGATGATGGATTTGTGAAGAGATTGTGAAGATTGTGAAGGTTGTGAAGCTTGTGAAGCTTGTGAAGGATTTGCTTGAGGATGATGCACCTATTTAAAGATTTTCAAAATGCCAAATGTTGAAGAGGGACCAATGTGGGATCAAAAACAAGCCAATGAGTTGAGGACACTTGTCATCATGTGATTGATGGATGTATGTGCAAGATTTGGGAAGAGTGCCCAAGAGGGGGAAATTTTGAATTCAAATTTTGCCATAAATTTAGAGAGGGGGACAAGAAAGAAGAGCAATAAATGCCCTGTTTGACTTGTCATTATTGAGAGAAAATGATGGTTTTAATAAATCAATAAAATTGATTTATTGTGCAAGTGGATAGATCTAGATAATGCAAGTGGGATGGGATTAGCCTTAGATTAGGATTAGATTAATTTAATGATGATTATGCTGATTTAATGCTGATTGACTGATTTGACTTTTTTGGACTTTGATAATTGATTTATTTAAATCAGAAAATGATGGAAAATGTATGATTTGGATTTGATTTAAATAAAGTTCTGATTTATTTGATGAATGGAATATGATTATGCATGATGTAAATTTGACGTGTCTACATTTTTCCCCTCTTTGAAGCAATGTACTTGTTGCGTTGGTTCAAAGAATAAACTTGCCGCAATCGAAATTAAAAATTTTCTGATTTTTCGGATGCCCCAGCGGAAAGAAGTACACTGGTACATTGCCCCCTCGAGAGATCAAGCGAAAAGATTCAATTTGAGGGTCGATCTCGCGATAAAGAGGTTCAAAATCGATGGTTATGGATGACTACGCAAAAGATGATTTCCTGAAGATGCTTAGAATAACAAATCTATATTATTCTAAAACAAAAATAAATGATGATATGATCCGAGATGGATGAGAGATGATGATGCGGATATACCGTGATTATAAATGGATATCATGATATGCTTAGACTAATGCATCTATATTATGATGATGATTATGCAATGCATGTGAAATGATCGATGTTTCTCGCGATACGATATGAAACGATATGGTATACCGATCATTTGTAGATGCAAGATGGATGCATGATGGATGGCTGACTGATGCAGTATTGATGTTAGCGCGAGTTCTAGAGATGATGACAAGAGGATCCAACAAGTCCATGATTGGTCGAGACTTTATTAGAGATGATGATGATAGATGATGATGATGATTTATTTATCAAGGATTGGATTTCAAAGGGTCACTTCTACTTTATTTTGATAACACTTCTGGCACGCATGCATCAAGGTATGAAGGACCCTCGTGATTTACGCTTGTACTCTAGTGTGATGGACTTTCGACCAACAAGCAGAGAAATTTGTTCACACTTGACATACAGAAACCTTGCTAGGGCGTACCTAACAAAGCAAGTATTCGCCAAGTTATATTACAAGAGCGTCCAACAAGCACAGCAAACAAAAGACAATGATCGTTGCCCCATTCCTATCTCTCTAAATCCTTCGTTCGGATATCATCGAGAGGTCCTTGGAATGAGCGCAATAAGATAAATCAAAAGAAAAGATCAAGTACACAAACAAACCAATGTTCTTCATACCTTCAGCCAGAGGGATGTGTTTCAAAAGATGGGAGCCAAAACTTATTGCCAAAAGATAATGTCCATTGTCGGAACGGATCCTAGGACATGTTAATATGATACCGCTTTGTTTAATCTAAAGTGGTTGATTTGATAAAAGTGCCCATTGTCGGAACGGATCCTAGGACATGCTTTGTATAGGATGATGATGGTTTGATAAGTTGATTGATAGGCTAATGATATAAAGTCGACTGACATGTTTGCGACTGATCAAGAGTTTGATTTTGTTTTAGGGGTCGGTTGTTTTGATTTTGATTTTATGATTGAAGCTTTGATTTTGCCAATTGTTGTGATTGTTTCTGTTTACGTTGCCAAAGGATGAAGGTGATGATCAGTTTATTATGGATGATTGATTATTGCAGGTGAAAGCGATATGAGACGGATGGATTTTTCAAATATTTGGATGTTTTTGACGTTTTGAAATGTTTTGAGGCTGTTTTTGGATTTTGATGTTTTTCGGATGTTTTTGGATTTTTCGCATGATTTTGACAATTAGGATATGGATGTGTGTGACGATATCAGTGCTCTGTTTTGGGATTTTGTTGAAAACCAAGCTAAGGTTGATAGATCAAGTCGATGGATTGATGATGATGATAACATTGTTGAGGATGCACAACAATGCAAAGATAAGATGATGATGGATTGATGATGATAACATTGTTGAGGATGCACAACAATGCAAGGATAGTGTTAAGCAACACAAGGATATCCAGAGATGATGATTTTTTTGATTGAATTTGATTGATCATGTTTGATGAAGCTTGGTTTTGAACAAAAGATGTTTGGATGATTTGATGTGACGTTTGACGGGTGTGTTAGATGTGACTGATAGTGATTGTTTGGATTGATGTTCGATGAAAGATGAAGCTTGATAAGGACTGTTTTCATCAAAATGTGCCATGGGCTAGTGATTCGGATTTTTCGCTCACAAGTGGTGGACCAAATTGATTTCATGTTTTCCAATGTTCGGATCGCCACATAAGTTGGAGGACATAGACCAAGATTTATTCTCGAAGCAAGATGTACATATCTGCCCCCAATGTCTAGCAACGTATGGAATGCAATGGATGGATGCTCAGATAAGTGTATGGATGGATGGATACGGATTATCTTGTGATAAGATAAGGTGTTCAGATAACGAATGCGCATTTGGATAATGCTTCATGGCTCAGATAATGCTGCATAGGATAGGATTTAATGAAAACAGCCCATGTCAAGATGTTCACCGTAAGCAAGCGTAAAGCGTGCCCCAAAATTGTATCAAGATCAAGATAACTTGGATGATGGATGAATATGGATGAAAATGGATTGGATAAATGGTTCATGGATGGATGGATTTATTATGGATAAGATGGATGGAATGCTTGATTTATTACGGATTGGATGAGATGCTTTTACCTGAAGTGGCGCACGTAGATGCTCGATTCTACACATGATGCCTGTTGGCCAGGTTTTCATCATTGTCTTGCCCAAAGCGCCACCGTAGTGGTTTTCACTAGAGGACGATTTTTTTCTTTACTATTTTCAATCCTTTTTCTAATTTTTTTGGATTTTCATATTTTTTGATTTTTTTGTATTTTTCTGAAGGATTCATGCTGAACTACCCGGGTGGTGTTGACGAGATGCCCCCCCGCCATAATGTGCCATCGACATCCCACCGGAAGGAGCTGCTTTGCTAAGATACGCACTTGAATGCAACTTCTTTTGGGATTCGCGGATCCGCTGCATTGATACCATGGTTAACTCTCGGTTCCCTGGGCGGCGCATCGCGATAAAAGCGCCTTCGTAATCCTTATGATGAAGGGTCGCTAAGCCAATACATGGTCAATATGAGAATTGGATATCATGGAGGCGTGGATGGAGTGCATTTAGGGATAGGTGATGGATTGGTTGACAATTTGGAACCTTTGACTCTCCAAACTTGGGAAGATGAGCAATGATGGGTGGATACGGAAGTGTGCATGGAATTAGGACCAACTGCTTGATACACTTTGTACGTCGCTTGAAAAGCCTGCTTTTGATTTTGCGGACATCTTTTATGGATACCTTTCCCTCTTTTAGTTTGCCCCACAGTTTCTTTGACTGATGGAGTTTGATAGGGATAATCTTTCTTTGTATTCTTTGGTATCCATATGTATTTGATTTGTCCATTATGCTTCTCGGCTTCTTTTGATTTGATAATGTTCTTCGTACTTTGATTCAGATATTCCTTTTGATGTTGGTCCCAATTCATGGATGGGGTGATGGGTGGATGAAGATTCGTGACATGACTGGTTGTAGTATTGACATCGGTTTCATCATAAGGATTCTTCATGCCTCTTATGTTGATGTTTTCTTGAGACGAAGTTGCCCCCAGTATGGTGATAGTATCACCTTTATTCATTGATTCTTCCTGTTCTGAGATGTCTTGCTCAGTAAACATGCTCTGACAAATGACCACCGTAGGTGATGTTATTTCAATTGGATGCTCTGCTGACTCTGAAATATCTTGTTCTACCTGTTTTGCTTCCTTGAGTGGATAATGTTTGATATCTTTATTCATGACGTCCTCAATCTGACTTTGGGACACATTTGATCTTGATGTTGACCACTCTGTTTGATTATAGGAATTAGTAATCTGCTCTTTTTGTGTAGCAAGATCTTGTTCTAGATGAAGATCATCTACGTGTCCATCCATAGAAAGCATCTCATGGGTAGATGGAGGAGTATGCGCTACATCGATATGATCATTTTGCATGGATAGGAGAGTGTTCATTAGATTATTGTAGTATCTTGGAGATACAAATTCTTGATCTTGATTAATTTCGGAGTTGCTTTCGACATGCTTTGGATCAAGCTCTTGACATGGGTCGGTTTAAAAAAATGGTGCTTGGATATCTTCATTGGACATGGTAAGTGGTTCAACATCCTCAAGTGTCGAGTTTAGGGTTCCTTTAGTATCTGTAACCATGCAGTCAAAGGGGATCAACATGTTTTGAAAAGGACCATTGCTAGACTTTGGTGAAAGATTTTGATCATGCTTTGGAATAAATTCTTGAGATATGTCCTCTTAACTCGTATACATGTAGAGACATTTTCAACATGATCATAGGTAAACCATTGTGCATTGCGTCAATTGGATCAAATAATCCTAACACTCCTTGAAAGAGATCACTAAAAAGTGGATCTTGATGTATGGTGAGTTGATCATCTGATTGTGTAGATACAGCTTCAATGTGCTCCTCGATGGAGAGGTTTTGATCATTGTTTTCGACAATTGCGATGGAGAGATTGTGAATGTCTTTGACCATAGCATCAAGTGATGTTGATATTTCTTGAATTGGCTCATTTTCAAGTTTTGTTGGTGGATTTTGATCATGATTCAAAAGTGACTCTTGACATATGTCGATTTGATCATTGGATGAAGTAAACAGCTCAGTGATGGATTGATCTTGATCCTTGTTTTCAATAGTTGTCATCTTTTGTGTTTGTGCTCGTGTTGGTTGGGTAGCTTGAGAGGCTTGGGAAACTGGAAAGGATTGTTGCACTTGTTGAGCTTGTGTTGCTTGTTGTTGTTGCAGCGATGTTTGAGCTTGATTTTGCTGTGAAGCTTGAGAAGCGTGCGTGGCTATAGGCGCTTGCCGAATTGTTTCATATTGTTGGAGCAATTGTTGGTATGCTTTGAATGAAGCATTGTAATTGCTTACTTGGCTTAGTCGCAATGGTGGTGGTGGTGGTGGGATCGGAATTGTGTTGGAAGTTTGAGATGTGCTTAGAGCGATGGTAGTGAGGGGTTGAGATGTGATGGGAGTGATAGTGGTGTTTGGAATGATTGAAGGGATAGTGATGATTGGATTGACCGAGGCGATAGGCCCTTGGGAGACCGTATTTTGATTTGGGATCAATGTTGTTGTTTGATTAGATACCATCCATTGGTGTGATGTCGATGGTATATTCAAAGGATTTGTCGTGATGGTTTGATTGATGTTATGTGGATTGATTTGGATGGCGTGATTGGTGTTAGGTAAAGGGGGAAGCCCTAAACCAAGGAATGATGTAGGTAATGGTGGTGGAGATTTCCCTTGGCGCAATGCCTCAACTGTTTTGGAAAGTTCTGCAATTTGATCTCGCCAAATTTGTTCTTGATTTTGATTTTGACTCACTTGAGATATTTGATTTGGCTTGTGTTCAAGTAGTTTTGGCATGCATGCTTGTGGTTTTTGAATGGGATTATGGGAAAATTGACTTTGGATAATGTTCTGATTTGGCATGATAGGATGAACAATGTTGGTATTGGGAATCATTTTTCCAAAGGTTTCCGAGTTAGGATTCATGTTTCGAAAAAATGCATTTGGTACATCCACATTTGGTTTGTAGGGATTTGGTGGAATGATGTTGCTCGTTTGAAGACTCATGTATTGATTGTTTGGAGGATAGACTTGTAAGTTTGGACTTTGATTGAAATCTATCATGGGGAGATGTGTTCCAAAATTCAGATTGGGCATACCCACACTCATTGTACCATTGACATTTGTCGAAGGAAATGATCCTATGCATGGATTTTGATAATTGATAGGCATTGCAAGGCTTTGAAGATTCAACTGATTTGGATTACCCAAGATGTATGGATCAAGTTTATATTCCATGTTCTTCTTGTGTTTTGACCTTGTTATGAAAGTGACCTCTAAGGTGTTCTAGGATCAATGACGAGATGGAGGATAAAGTGTGAATGATATGAGTGTTGAACGTTTAGGGATTTTGGATCAATGCTAGACTTAGGGCTTGATTTTGATTGTTTGATGTGGATGATGAACTTGTAAACCCTAAGATGTTGGATGTTATCCTTAGGATGAATTTGTTCAAAAGGTTTGCTAATTCAATTAGATGTATGAGAAAGGATGCATTCCCACACACCTAATTAAACAATTGACTTTGATTTGGTTTAAGGATGTACCCAAGTCTAGAATGATGTTTGCAAAGATCTAAAGGTGTTTTGGTGAGATGGATTGATGAATGTTTGGAAGATAGATGAAAGTTTTGATGATCCTAAGAGACTTAGAGAGACTTTTTTTACTAGGCCAAGGTATTGAAGAACACACTTTTCTCTAAGAGCAATCAAAAGACCAATATGACCAAGAGATATCAAGCACATGTGTGGGGTCCAATTTGTTATCTTTGCTTAGTGTATTCCTTTTACCACAAACACACTCTTGATTAAAGTTTCAAAGTAAGATGTCCAATGTCTAAATTCCTTTTCTTCCCACAAAGTGTTGTGTGGGAGTTCCAAGAAATTGAGGCAAAGGGATTTCCTAGGTTAACCCTAGTTAGAGCAAATGACGATATAAATTCAAGTGATGAGAAACCTCTAAGGACATAATCCCAAGGGAAGGCAACAACACTTAAATTTGTCAAAAGGTATTTGCTCTATCAAAAG
>VDFB02061990.1:0-12159 GCA_007258455.2 Sequoia sempervirens | reverse complement strand
GATTTGAATCCCACTTAAATTTGTAAACTCATGATCCCACAGAACTTGCGCCAATTTGATGTGAAAATTCACCTCACCAATTCCTATGATGCAAGATTGATGGGCAAGTTGATGATGATCGATGAATGATCCACTTTGTTGATGAAGACTGAGTGCTCCAAGCTAAAAACCTGCATAACCTAGCTAAGATTCAAGAATGATGGATGAAATTTGATAGATATTTGAGCATGGTAAATTTGTATAATTTGTGGATGATGAAATGAGGATATGAGCTTCTTGATTTATAGAATGCCAAGATGGATGAATGTCCAAATTTGGAGCAATGTAATCAACATCTCATCCCAATGTATAAGATGCCACTTGTCAACTAAGGAGTGGATGGAGGATGCAAGCTTTGAGGATTGAAACACAATGCATATTGAATTTCAAATTTGCTGGAAATGAATCAAAGAGGGAAGTTTGAAAATGGAATAAATGCCACTGGCTCAAGGCATATTATAAGATGGAGAATTCCTTTGTTGGATGTACATGTCCACTCTGGATTTTTGAATTCAACTTGGGGAATATTCCAAAAGATGCCCATGAAAATAGGATTTATCAAATCAATTAAACTCCATTTTCATGTGCAAGTGGGAAAGCTATAGGAGGGATTGGGACATGAAATAGATTAAATTAATCCTAAGATTAATTAGTTTAATAGAGATTAGATGATGTGACTTATTTGACTTAGATTTAAAGATTTATTTAACCAAATAATAAGAAGAATGTGAGGAAGAGATTAATTAAATAAATATTTTGATTTATTTAATTAAAAGGATGTATGTTAGATTAAAAAGTCCAAATAAGATTTGAATTTATTTAATTTAATAGATAGACCAGGATATTTAATCAAATAAAATTAATTATTTAATTAAATAGGGATAATTAGATCAGATGATCTATTTAATTAAGGAGAGGAAATTGATGAATTTAATTAGATAGGGGAATTTGATTAAATGGTTAGACCGAAGGATGATTCAGGATGAAATGATGTTAGTAGTCAGGATCAGGTGCACAATGTCAATTGGTATATTTTACGTATCTACAGTTTCTGCACCTCCTTATAAATGATGGGCTCCAACAAGGCATTGATAGGATGTTGTCGTTGGAGGAATGGCCACACTTCTATCTTGAGAGGGATGGTATGCATGATGATGGAAGTATCATAAGTCTTTAAATCTTCATAGCTCCATGCCACCACATCGTGACTCTGCAAGGCATCGACGATCCCCTTCTTTTCCTCTGGCATGCACACCTTGCCAATAAAGTTATTTCTGGCGTCCTTGGTTGTTCCTAGGTTGTGAGCATCACACTGGTTTCTTATGGCATCCTTCTTGGTTTACTGATCCTTATCTCTAATCTGATCCAGGTCAAAAATGCAGTCAAGCTGAACCATACCTCTGGGAATCATGTTGGTCTTAAGGTTTATGACTCCTATGTCCATTTTAGCTTCTTCTGGATCAGATTTATCTATTATTTGAGTGGCAAAGAAATCAAAGCTCATGAAGAACTCAATGATGTGCTTATCATCATTGAAGATTTGAAAGTGAGTGACATTATCTAGAACAGATGGCGTCGAAGTCAACTCAACAGTAAATTTCTTGAGGCCTGACAAGGATAGGGGTTGTAACATGTTGGCTGCTTGAGCCAAAGCATCAGCTATATGGTTCTGAGCATGAGAGATCAACTATATATTGAATGTGTCTAGTCCTTCTAAGAGATCCCAAACCCTATTCCTATAGTTTGCTAATCTTTTGTTGTGACAGGAGTACAATTTTCTTACTTGTTTGACTACCAACTCAGAATCACTGAAAACTTGCAGCATTTTAACATTTTTCCTTAAGGCCATCAGAAGACCATGGACTAAAGCCTCATATTCTAATACATTATTAGTACAATAGAATTGAATTCTATGGGTAGCAAAATAAGTCTTACCTGTAGGGTTGATTAGTTCGAATCCGGCGTCGACTCCCTACTTTGACTTGGATCCGTCGAAGCGTAATGTCCAGAATTTGGAAGGCTCTTTGACTCCAGGGCCAGTGAGGCGATCATCACCTTTAAGCTGTTGGTTGACATATACAACCTCCCGAGTAGGTGTCGGTTTGGTATGATTGAGGGCAGGTTGCTTTGATGACGTTTCCTTCTGAGGAGTAGCTAATCTCTTGACGTGTTCCACCGCTATTTGGCACAAACAACACTCGAACTCAGAATGAGCAACATCATGTACCTTGCACCAATTTGGGAGTAAGAGCTCTTGGAAATTCATTCTTTCCCTTAAACTAAGTTTATTTTGTATGCACTTCTCCATAAAATCCCAAAATCCATCCAACAATCCCAAAGTGTCGTTTTCAGGGGATTCCTCGTCATCGACTTCTAGCAGCATTTTTGTGCTCTGAGGTGTATGGGCTAAATCGACTAGAGGGCTACACTATACCAATAAAACCTCAACAACCATCCCTTCTTCCTGAATCTCCACTTCTTATTGATAAGCAAAGGGACAATAGTTTCCCAATTCCGTTTCAGCAAACAACACCTCATTCAAGTTATTGTATTTCGTATTCATGAATTTCATGTGTGGCTCCTGATCGATGTGGATCTAATTTGGAAGTCCCTTCCATAGCATCCACATGTGAGAAAAATCTGTGGCAACATATCCATTCAATGCACGGGTGAAGTCCCATCCCAAAATGATTCCATATGCGTCCAGAATATCTGCAACTTGAATGTCAATAACCTGTTGCACCCTTGGGTCTACGATAATCTGCATGGGGATTCGATTCATTTCTCGCATGATATTTACCTCATTTTTTTCCAATTGAGTCACCTTTTTCTTTGAAGGTGTGGGAGTAATCCCAAGGGATTTGCACACAACTAGGGGCATAACGTTGGTTAATGCTCCAGAGTCAATCAAACAATTGTGCAGATTTTTCCTAAATATCTGGATGGTGGTGAGGAAGGGTAGTGTTTCCAACCTTCCTTGATAGAGGGCCATAGGTGTGTCCACCTGAGCTACTTGAGCTTTGTTCTTATCACCAACCCTGTCCTTGGTCTGTCGAGAGGGCTGATCCTTGGAGATCTGACTATTGTTTTGATTTGATTCTTTTTTTGGTTGTTTACCTGTAGATTGATTTGAGGGAACACCCATCTTTTTCCCTGTGACGTCCTGGATTATGGGTTCCTTTCTAGGTTCTTCAAAGGTGACCCTTTTGGTTGATGTTTCCTATGTTGCTTTAGAGGAGGGGGTTCCATTAATTACCCTAAAGAATGCATGCCTTACAGTAGGGACTTTAAGTAACTCGAAGGCAGATAGGATAATTTTTACCTTTTGAAATCTTCTGCTACATATTCACCCATTTGCTCAATTTCAGATTCAAAGGCTCTACCTATGGTAGAGCTAGCAGGCTGGGTTTGTGTTTGGCTTGACTAGTTTTGGGATTGGCCTTGAGGCTATTTTTGCAACTGACTTTGCAGCTGATTTTGCGGCCTATCTTTGTTGAAGTATTGAGTGGGAACAAAGGGAAGCCCAGGGTTATTGTTGGCATTAGGGTTAGGCGGGGTACTAAAATTATTTGGCAAGGTAGAAGTTGTAAAAGGTCCACCCACTTTCCTATTCCTAAGGAAGTAGGAATTTTTTCTCTGGTGGAACATGTGAACCTTATCTACGTATGGTTTTTCCTCATCTACAGTACCATTGTCTACTGAATCAAAAATTTGAGACAAGGTTTCTTCATTACTTACCTCTTGCACTTCTCCATTCTTGGTGGGGGCAGCCTCGATCTTGAGCTCGTTGTAGTCACTCCATGAGAATGGCTCACTTGGTTGACTACGAGATAGGAGGAGTTGTAAGGCTCAAATGGGACAATGTCCCTGCAACTGGAACTATCAACAACATTCTGGACCTCCACTTGAAATATTTCTACAGCTATTTGGAATTCAAGACAATCCAACTCAGAGTGTCTGTTGGTCTTGTGGATCTGGCACCATCCAGACAAGGCCGCTTCGGCAAGGTATACCCCACTAGTCATCTTATCATTACTAGCAGGCTAATCAAGAGGAGTAGGAACACCTCTATTGTTGGGCCTAGTGTTCCACATTTGGTTTTTCCTTTAGGCAGGTCTCCTCTCAAAGTTCTAATTTGAATTATGCCCTCTATCGTAATTCTGTCCAGAAGAGGTACTCGCTTCACGGTTATCCCTACCATCTTTGTTATCTCAGATAAGATTAACTTGGAGGCTGCATTGGGAGGCCTACAACTAATTATTCTGATTTCTTAAGTGTGACATCTCCGTGGAAATTTTCTTTATCATCCTAGTTAGCTCCTCATGTCGGTCCTTCTCGGTGTTGCTTGGCTATGACACTTGATTTTGAAAAAAAACGGGTGGGGCCGCCAACTTATTTTGATGTACATGAGGGAATTCTAGTCTCGACAGGTATGGTGGAGCTTGAGGCTGTTGGGAGTACACCTGCTACTGTTGGGGAGCTTGAGGGTAGGTCTGCTATTGTTGGGGCTACAAGTAAGAAGACATGAGAGGTGCATGATTATTGGTTGTCCAGGATGTGGGACAATGGGCAGCTGAGGCACCTGGTTCATAAGAGGTGTCTGATGAGCGAATACTTGGTTAAGCCCTTGAACCTACATTGGATGAGCCATTGGACCCAAAGAAGGTAGTGGACCAGAAATGTTCTATCCTAAATCTGCACTAGTGATGACAACTTTTGCATAGGCACTCACTAGCATGGTGAGCAGTGGGCGCATCAGTTTTACCAATGTTGACATGAGATTATCTAATGTTGCATAGTAGACGGGTAGGGTTGCAACATCATTATGCACGTATGGATCCTGAAGTCTCATAAATGCACGATGGAAATGATCATTGAAAGATCTAATTGGTTCATTAATTTCCCTTCAAACAAACATAAACTATCGATACAACTCTGAAGAGCTGATCAAATTTTTGTACTTCTGTAGGAAGGCATTCATCATGAGGTCCCATGAGGTAATGGACCCCCTCGGAAAACTGATATACCAATAAAAAGATTCCTCTCCCAATGAGTATGGAAAGAGGTGGCACGCAACATCCTCATGATCAATCTGCATATCCTTAATCGATGTTTCAAATATCTTGATGTGTTCTTCTGCCATCCTTTGTGGATCGCGGGGATTGAACTTTGTGTAGAAACTCTCAGGATTCTTGGGCATATCATGATAAGCAGCGAAGTGCAACAGAGAAGGATTTTGTGCCAACCAAGCCATGAGGGGAGGTAGAGGTGGTACTTGTTGTTGGAGAATAGTAACATGGGGCTACACTGAGGCAGCGGTGGTAGGGACTACGCCTTGGATTTGGAGGGTAGGGGAAGAGGTTACTCCCTGATTGTTGGAAGGATGAGGCCTAAAGGAAGTTTGGAGTATCTGAGTGGAGGATGGATGAAAGGTGGAGGAAGGTGAAAGTGGAAGGGAAGTGGATGGGATAGAGGAAGAGGAAGAGGCGATGTCCCTTCCCTTAGTTTGTTTAGCCCTTGTGAGGGGCTGTAACTCTTGAAATTCCCCTTTCCTAGGCATAGATCTTAAAACTCTTTGAAATATTTTAGGGGAGAATGATCCAATTCGATCTAGCTTCACTTGGTCCCTCCTAGCGCCAATTCTGTTGGTGGGTGTTTTAGCAATTTCTCAACACAGGCAGTGGATAGGCGCACTACCTCTCTTGAAAGGAAATCTCCAACAACAAGTTGTTCAAAATCACCCCAAGGTCTCTCAGGTGTCAGGTCACGACTTGCATGGAATACCTCAGTTGATGTTTGATGTGATTTTTCTAGTAATCACAGGGAAAACTTACGTAGCTGGATGCAAAATGGATCTTGAAAGGGAGTTCCCAAAATGGAAATCAGCGTGCAGTTTGCTACAGGTTCGGACAACAATCATGAACCCCTATTTTATCTTAAGATTTGGCTTTACAATGTGCAATGAACCTTAGCATAGGTTACTTATTAAAAGAAAATGAAAAAGAGCAGGGGAGAAGAAAGGTTCTTGGATCCGAAACTAACTATGAATAGTGATCATGGAGGTTCTAATATGGACAACTTAAACAAAATTTCACTTAACCAAAAAACTCACAGTATCATAAAAATTGTGCTAGCTTCTAAGAACTATAAATATTCCACCATTCATTCACCATAAACATGCATGAATAAAGACAAAGGTTTGGGAGCAACTTTCTATTTAAGCCCAGACTAACTTTACACAACCATCTACCAATAGTAAACAACAAAATGTATGGACAAGAAAGTCATCAACACAACAGAAATCTAAATAACCATTGAACAAAATTTACTAAATCTACCAAAGCAATCTAAGAACATGAAGAACAACAAAAGTGAATCTATCTAAATCATCTAACTATGGGAGAAGAATCATGAAACATGCAAGGAAACTCAGAAATCCACCAAAGTCAATGTATTTCTATTAAATTTTTTGTAGCATGTTATTACGACAACTCAAATCTCCCTTGAAAATGAGAGGAGACCCCCCTATTTATAGTGTCCAAAAAGTAGAATGAATGGCCAAGATTAATTTGCATTGTATGGCCACGATTCACTACAAACTAGGGTTCTACCTACCCCCAAATACATTATATTTTAAAATACATTTTTGTCCTTTCCCTATTTTGTACCTTAGTGACAACACTATAGCACTTTGTCCTTACTTGCTTTCCTTTTGTTGTAGCTCTTCTGAAAGGAGTTTTTCAACTATGATTGGGTTCCCTTCTTGCCTCTTCAAGGCAACATACTCCATGAACTTCAAAATCAGTGGCTAGAGTTTATTGACTTCCATAATTTCGGATTGCAGCACCTAGTAACTCCATTGCTTGGACCTGTTAGTGACCTTTTCCCAATCTTCGTAGTACTTGGTTGTGTGGTCTCTGAATTGCTCAGATTGGGTGAAGGATCAGGCAGCAAAACTCATGAAATTTGTGGTGATTTTTCCTGACATTCTATCCTCCATTTTCTTGTGGAAATGTGGCTTTACCTTTTCTGGATCAATTTGAATGATAGGCATGTTGATCCCCGTCATTAGCTTCAGATACTCGATGCAATCCACCCTAACATCCTTGGCCCAATCAATATCTGGATGCACCTTGTAGAGTACCCACTCCAATCTCTCCTTTTGGTTTTTGAAATCCATCCTCCACATATCCATGAGCCAATGATCACACTAATATATTTGACTGCAAAATATGACGAAACTGTCTGTCGAAATATGTAAAATTTGATGTTCGTCGGGTGCTTGTAAAATTTGATGTGTAATTTCCAATTTTTTGAAAGTTTATCCCTGACGTTTGTCAAAATTTTGATGAACCTGGGGTTCATCAAAATTTCAGCTATTATTTTCGTCGAATTTTTGACAAACATGAAAAATTAAAAAAAATCAAATTGTGGCCGACATAAAGAAAAGTGAGTTCACGCCTGATTTATTGCGACAGTGTTTTGCTCTACTTGAGACAGTTTGTGGAGAACTAAGGACGATTTTTTTGGGAAAAATCAGAAAAAATTCAAGAAGATATTGCCAGGTTGAGGGTAGTCATTGTCTTTTTGTAGAATTCAGTTGTGAAGTTAGATTTGTAGTTCCAAGTTTGAAAATCATATTTTAAAGCAACATCTCATTAGATTTCATTTTTAGAGGTTAATGGTTTTGAGAATTTCATGTCCAGATTTTGTTGTGTGGAATCACCATAAGATCACAACCGAGGAACAAATTCTTGTGACTGTAATTATGTGATCCATAACTCTATTGTTCATGTGGCACAGTTGTGCTATAACAAATACATGATGCATTCATGTGTGACCCAAGTTTAATGTGGCTATGTTGTGATAGAAATAGAGGCACTCATATAATGTAGTTAATTCAGGTTGTATAATGTAGGTGTCAATCATTATTGGGTGCATTCAGGTTGTCTCAAGTTTAACAAATTAGGATGTAATTATAGCATGATCAAAGATTGATTACCTCTTGCTACAATAAAGAGCCTATAACTCTAGTTGATATGCAGAGTGGTTGTGTTATATCAATTATGTAGTGCATTCAAGCACAACCCATATTTAATGGGCTATTCTAGAGAGTGATCAAGATTTTCTAAACCTTATGAATGTTACTTGACATATATTTGCATAATCTCAAATTCCTTCAGAGGCTTTTGAAGTATTAATGTATCCTATATAGGGTTTAGAATGATTTATTTTAATTAAAAAAATAAATAAATGATGTATTTCCCTGTAATTAGATAATGTGGAGATCTCCTAAATCTGCCCCAACACACTATCCTTTTGGCACTGTATTCATTACTCCAGCTACTAGGTTTTTGCATGTGACATCTTTAATATCTTCATGACCGTGGCTTTAAATAGATTCAGTCTTTGCTTTAATCTTTTCATGGTAACCCTTGAGTTCCATAATCCACCTTCAATCTCTTCTAAGAACGCTGTTTAAGCTAGACCGCATAGTATGCATATAAAGCAAGTCCCTTCATACCTGCCATTATTCCAAACCACCACCACTCACTACCTTGCTTAAAATGTTGCCTCCATAAGCACAATAACATGTTTTAAAATCATGGTTTCCAGTGATTGACCATTAAGGTCACCACTTTCATCATGAAGATACAATGAGATTTTTGTCTTCAAACTCAAGGCATTATGGAAGATAACATTGTGAATTCTTTGTTGTGTATGATTCAATTTTCTTGCACATTTACTGCTTTGCTAACTTCCTTTAAGACTGGGTATTGCACCCTCAGGTGCAATCTCAAACAACTCACTCACTATCACTTGAAGATTCCTTTCATGAGCATCCTTCTATAAAATCAAACTATTCCCTATAGACTGCCTACTTACTATAGAGGACTCATTGTTTTATGGTATTGTAGTTCTTAAGATCCTTCAACCTTATTGACACTACTTCACATTCCACAAGGTATTATTCACTATTCTCCCATCTTTGGTGAGTCTCAAAATACTGCTCAAACATGCAATCCACTACCTCCATTATACAATATTAATGGCTAAGAAGAAACATTGAACCTATGATTACCACTATTACTTCATTTGGACAGTCATTCCCTGATTGCATTTGCCTTGTCTAACACTACCAAAAGCATTTGAAAAACCCTTAAGGTCAGCAAGGGGGTAAGGAAACTCACTGTTAAAATCTCCACTTTACTATGCAAGGTTTGAGCTTTATTATCTTGTCACTGCTTAGCCTATTTTTGACTGTCACATCTCAAGTGACTGTCATTCTTCTTACCGTAGATTGCATTTACAAATGTCAGTAAGCTACATAGTGTGCTTGTTATTGGCTACAATCTTTAGATTGCAAGATTTTGTTATTACCACAATGTCTCAATCTTTCTGGTATTGCAACCTCACTAATCCGCTATAGTTATTGTTTATGTTTCTACGGAGGCCTAGGGTTTGTACCCTAATCATGCTCTTACCAATGCTTCTGTTGTTTTTTATTAGGGCTCTCTCAATGTTGAGGGCCCTAGGGATAAGCTCTTCATAAGAAGTGACACATTGCATCTTTAACTAAAAGGATAAATCCGTATTGACATTAGCAATGATGATTCTGACTTGTTGCTCCTTAGGAATGGGTCACTTGCTCTTACTAGCTCGCTACCTCCATTGTTGTAGGAATTTTGTGATCAAGTTCAATATTCTGATTTTAGGAGTCTTAACGATTGGAAATCATAGTAAAATCAGAATTTAATAAGTTTTGGAATTAGCATTGTAAAGTGTTTTTTGGGGTCATTAACTTTAGACTATCTTCTCTTTTGCAGGGGTGGTTGCATGCCAAATTTTTTTGGTGTAAAATATCGTAATTATTAGATTTTGTTACCTGTCTATGAATAAAAATTATTGGAGTGTGAGTTTGATATTTTTTGAAGATCTAAATAGTCAAGCTTGGTAAAGAAAAATCATGTCAGATAATATTAGTCCAGAACAAATGAAGAGACACTTGATAGATTGTGGGCTAGATTGAAAAGAAAGGGTGATGCGAAATGTTATTGGCCTTGCAATAATTGCAAGGGCTTAAAGACGAGACGACTTTTAATCACAACAACTGAGAAACATTGTAGGCATGGTCACGCTAGGGGGGCATGATTATCGCCTATTGGTAAGTTGTTCATTATATGTGTATTTATGTATTGATTGAATTTGTAAATGTTTATATCATTTTAACATTATATATATATATATAAAAATCACTTGATCATGATCATGTTTTATTTGTGTCGATCATTATTATAAAGGTGGGGCACCCTAGGGTACATGATATGGATTATCACGGCCCGAAGAATGTGGTTTTGCAAGCAGAGGAACATGGAGCTATGAATATCTAAGATGAAGTTAATGAATCTATGGAAGAAGATGATCATGAGCTAGAAAATATAGTTGAAGATGATGGTATGAATACATTGATAGTTGAAGATGATGGTATGAATACATTGATCCATGCCACATTTATTGGCAGATCTGATCATGATGATCAAGATGAATTTGATGATGTTCATGATTTACCTGTACTTGACAAGGCATACGAGCCCCTTTATGAAGGCTCTGACACAACTCTTCTCTCTGCTGTATTGTTGCTGTTGAACTTGAAGGTTATGAATGGTTTATCAAATATAGCAATCTCACAGATGTTAAGGTATGTCATATATGTCATCTTTTTTCATCTATTTTAATTGTTGTTAGTTCATCACTAGTAAATAAAGGATGAAATAAGTACCATTAATATTCTTTATATGAAAAAAATATTTTTTGTTGTAGATTGATTGGTGAATTTTTGTTACCACCATCAAATATTTTACCTCGCTCATACCGAGATTTATGTGCCATTATGAAAGATATTGGAATGGAGTATCGCCAACAGATGCATGTCCCAATGATCATATTATATATCATAAACAACAGGAATTTGCAACAGAATGCCTGGAATGTCATATCAGTAGATATCGAACAAATCAAGTAACAAAAAAGGTGCCTCGCAAGGTTCTTCGCTATATTCCCATTATTCCACGTATGCAACGATTATTTAGGTGCGAAAGCTTAGCGCAATTGATGGATTACCATGCACGTAATAGAAGTGGAGATGACATTCTTTGAATGCCTGCAGATGGTTCTGCATTTAGGGACATGGAGGAAAAATGGCCACACTTTAAAGAAGAACCTTGTAATCTCAGGCTTTCATTGGGAGCGGATGATGTTAATCCATTTGGAGAGCTGAGATCTATTTACTCAGTGTGGCCTATTTTTGTTATCAACAATAACATTCCTCCATGGATGTTAATAAAGAGGGAGCACATAATGTTGTCAATGATTGTTCCAGGTATTTGTTTACATCAATTTTCTTTAATGTAGTAGCATCTCATTTGTCTTATTTGTTGCATAATGACTTTATATTTTTTCATTCAATAGTCATGTACATTAATTTATATATATTGCAGTAAAATGGTTATAATAATTTTATAATGTTTAAGTTCATTCAACTAGGTAAGTACCAATTTAAAGATATGAATATATATATCGAGCCTCTTATCGACAAGTTACTAAAGTTATGGAATGGCGTCACTATGTATGACGTCTCCAGACCAATAGGACAAAGACAATTTCAATTCCATGCAATGTTTGTATGGACAATTCATGATGCCCCAGGGCTAACACATTTTTGTGGTATGTTATAACGTTCGACTGCACTTTAACAATATTTAATTTGATGAAGCAGATATCATGAATGTTTTTAAAATAATCTATTCATTATATATAATTATAAAAATTGACATATTTAATCCAATTATATATCATCTTGCAGGTCTTCAAACAAAGGGAAAATTTGCATGTCCAATTTATGGTCCAAAGATGAAATCTCGTCATTCAACAAGTTTAGGAAAGCATGTGTTTGATGAGTATAGGCACTTCCTCCATAGAAATCATAAGTATCGAACTACTGAAAAACATCTTTTCAATGGGAAAGAGGAGACTACATCAAAACCACGAAGAATGTCACCTCACCTATGGAAGTTGAAATATAATAGAATTAATCGCCAAGGTTATACATCAGATCAAATT
>VDFB02061989.1:0-24474 GCA_007258455.2 Sequoia sempervirens | reverse complement strand
AATATCCATGCAGCTTCAAGTCCACATCAGAAGAATATCTCAAGCCATACCCAACTGTGACACACAAGTATCTCAGGATATGCTTTGCTGCAACTAGATGTATTTGCCTTGGTTCACACATGAATTGACTAAGTGCGCTCACTGCATAGCAAATATCTGGCCTTGTATTGACTAGATACATCAACGATCCAATCAATTGCTTGTACATAGTAGGATCCACCAGATCTGAGTTAGCTGCAGCATCTTTTAACTTCTCCAAGTTGGTCTCCATAGGCGTAGACATGGATTTACAATCCATTATACCAAATCTTTTCAAGATGTCAATTGTATACTTCCCTTGACTCAGAATGATCTCATCCGGCTTCTGCCATACTTCTAAACCAAGGAAGTAATGCATATATCCAAGATCCTTCATTTCAAATTCAGAAGCTAACTCCTTGCATTTGATAATGAGGTGTTCTTCTCCAGTAAGAATTAAATCATCAACATAGAGAACCAAGATTAATGCTTCGCCATCAATTACCTTGAAGTACAGGTTTGAGTCAGCATCGTTCTTGGAGAAACCCAAACTCATCAGGTATCGATCAATTCTTTCATACCAAGCATGAGGAGCCTGCTTAAGGCCATATAAAGCCTTCTTCAGCCTGCAAACATGAGACTCCTTCCCATGAACCTCAAAGCCATCAGGTTGCTCAATATATACCTCTTCTTCAATTACACCATTTAGAAATGCTGTCTTCACGTCCATCTAGTGTGTCTTCCATCCCTTAGCTGCTGCAATAGCAATGATGGTCCTGACGGATGTATAACGGACAACTAGAGCAAAGGTTTCTTCATAGTCCACTCCATCTTTTTGAGAGAATCCTCTAGCCACAAACCTAGCCTTGTACTTCTCGATGCTCCCATCAACCGCATGCTTGATCTTGAAGAGCCACTTAGAAGACACTACAGATTTTCCTTCTGGTCTAGGTATGATGTCCCAAACATCATTTTTGAGAATGGATTGATACTCTTCAGCCATAGCATCTCTCCATACTTGTTGACTAGTAGCTTTCTCAACACTGGAAGGTTCAGACTCAATGATTTGACTCATCAATGCAACATAGCTTGAAAACTTGTGAGGTCTCTTGCTTTCTCTGAATGTTCCTCTCGGGGCTGCAAATCTTTCTGCCTCCTGCATTGTTTGCTTGGCCCAAAGAGGTCTCTTATGACCAATCACAATGTCTCTTGGCCCATCAGTAGGTTCCAAAGGCTCAACTGGATCATCATCTTCTTTAGGTTCAGTAGCCTCCCTCTGAATCTCAGGAGTATGATCAACTTCCATATCCTGAGGAGACTCTTGATCTTCATTGTCTATCTCTATGTGAGTGCCCTTAGATCTCTTGAATGCAATATCCTCTTCAAATGTAACATCCTTGCTGATCTCTATGAGTTTCTGACCTGGAATGTAGACCCTGTAGGCTTTTGAAGACTCACTGTAGCCCACAAATATTCCCTTCTTGCCATATGGTTGCAACTTTGTCCTTTTATCTTTAGGCACATGAACATATACAGGACAACCAAAGATTCTCAAATGACTTACTTCTGGTTTCACACCTGTGAAAGCTTCTTCAAGAGTCATGTTCTCCAGAATGCGGTGAGCAATTCTATTTTGAACATACACAGTTGTCCTAGATGCTTTAGCCCAAAGGAAGGTTTGCAGATCTTGATCATCTATCATGGCTTTAGCTGCTTCTACAATAGATCTGTTCTTCCTTTCTGCAACACCGTTTTGTTGAGGATTGTAAGGGACAAAAAACTCCCTCTTTATCCCTACTTCAATGCAAAAGTTACGGAAGCTTCTAGAGATGTATTCTCCTCCGTTGTCGGATCTCAGAACTTTGATCCTCTTCCTCAACAAGTTCTCTACCTGAGCTTTAAATTCCTTGAATCTTTCAAGTACTTCCTCAGATTCTTTAGACTTAAAGAAATAAATCCAAGTCTTTCTGGAGTAGTCATCAATAAAAATTATATAATACAAGAAACCACTCAAAGAAGCAACAAACACTGGACCACATAAATCAGAATGGACAAGGTCTAGAATATTTTTAGATCTACTCTCACTACTATGAAATGGACCTTTAGTATTCTTACTGTAAATGTAATCAAATCTTTATCAAATAGGATCCTAAAAATCTAAGAATAAACTAAGGTCTGAAATTCTGCGTGAGAAATTCTAAGTAAAAGACGATTTTCAGATTTCTTCTCTTAATGCTGAATGTACTGATTGTAGAACATTAATAAATTTCGATGTTTGCATATCAAGAGTGGAACTTCTTTTTGTATGTAAGGAAACCCGCCCCCAAGGGATGCATCTCTTGAGAGGACGTGTCCCTTTGGGCGTGCTGGTTTCCTTTACAACCGATTATCATTCGGTTAAACATACTTAACACATATACCCCCTCACACATGGCGGATATGAATTCCAAATTTTATTCAATGTGTAGTTTGAACATTATTTATTTAAATTCGATTTTATACATGCATTATAAAATTCGATTTTACTTATTTTAGAAATATTAAATATGAAGAGCAATTGATCTTATATAAACGATGATGATGCTTATAGCAATCATCGTTTATATCTGACCTAAGCTATCATTCATCAACACTCCCTCTTAGCTAGGGAAGATATTTCAAATCAAAATAAGTGGAGATATCACCTTCACACGTGATATAGAAGATATGATATGTTTTCTCAATGTTGTCAAGTCACATGACATTCTTCATAACACATCTTCATTATGGTATGTGCACTGACATCAAGTCACATGATGTCTACCATAATTCATGGCATAGCCACGGATATAAATATCCACCATGATTATCTCTTAAGGATCACAATGATCTGCAGATGATATCAAGTCCCATGATATCCATCAAAGTGTCCAAGAGATACTATCATGACATGTCCACAGATATCAAGTCACATGATATCTATCATGATAGTTTATCATTGTAGAGTCGTCACTTTACAATGTCAAATACAAGTGCTCATTATTAGAAAGATCGTCACCTTTCAATAATGTACACAGGGGGAGTAGGCCCATAAAGTCATGGAGTCACACACATGACAAAAGAGTTTACACATTAAACATCTTTATATATTAGTACAATTTATAAACAATTTGAATTTCAAACATAAATAACAAATTACATTTCAACCATACCAAGTTTCTTTCTGAAGTGCTCTACCTTGATTTGGGAGAGAGGCTTGGTGAGAATGTCTGCGTTTGATCATTTGTACTAATATACTCCAACTGAATCACTTTCCTTTCCACCATATCTCTTACATAATGATAGGGGATCTCAATGTGCTTAGATCTATCATGAAAGATAGGATTTACAGAGAGTTTGATGCAACTCTGATTATCACAATGAATAATTTTAGGATTCAAGGGCTCACCAAAGAGTCCCACAAGCAATTTATGAAGCCATACTGCTTCTCTTGCTCCCATTGAGGCTGCAATGTATTCAGCTTCTGTTGAGCTCTATGCAACTGAAGATTGTTTTCTGCAAATCCAGGAGATCACAGCCGATCCTAAACTGAAGCAACACCCTGATGTGCTTTTCTGATCGGTTACACTTCTAGCCCAATCTGAATTAGAGTACCCATGTAGATCTAGTTGATCATTCTTGTAAAGAAGACCATATCCAATAGTGACTTGAAGATATCTCAAAATATGTTTCACAGCCATTAAGTGAATTTCCTTTGGTTCACACATGAACTGGCTGAGAACATTTACTGCATAACAAATATCAGGTCTGGTGTTAACCAGATACATCAAGGATCCAATCATCTGTCTGTAAAGGGTTGGATCAGCACACTTGGATTCTGCTGCTGCTTCTTTCAATTTGTGAAGGTTGGTTTCCATAGGTGTAGACATGGGTCTACAGTCCAACATTCCAAATCTCTTCAGAATATCAATAGTGTACTTCCCTTGGTTTAGTATAATGCCCTCTGATTTCTGCCATACTTCTAAACCTAGGAAGTAGTGTAAAATGCCCAAGTCTTTCATGTCAAATTCAGAAATTAGATCCTACTTCCCTTGAGTAATGAGGTGATCTTCTCCTGTTATCAGTAGGTCATCAACATATAAAATAATTATTAGCATATCACCTTTGATTACCTTGAAGTAGAGATTGGAGTTAGCATCATTCTTGGAAAATCCTAATCCCAAGAGATAGCTGTCAATTCTTTCATACCAGACCCTGGGAGCCTGTTTAAGTCCATAGAGGGCTTTCTTTAGTTTGCATACATGTGAGTCAAGTTTATTTATCACAAAACCTTCAGGCTGTTCCAAATAGACTTCCTCTTCAATGGTTCCATTCAGGAAGGCAATTTTCACATCCATTTGATGGATCTTCCAGCCTTTAGCTGCTGCAATGGCGAACACTGCTCTCACTGATGTGTAACGGGCAATAGGTGCAAATGTTTCTTTATAATCAATGCCTTCCTTTTGAGAAAAACCTCTTGCCACAAAACGTGCTTTATGTTTTTCTATACTGCCATCAGCAGCATGCTTGATTTTTAAAAGCCATTTAGAAGAGACAACAGATTTCTCTTTTGGTCTAGGCACTATATCCCATACATCATTCTTTAGAATAGACTGATACTCCTCTGTCATTGCATCCTTCCATGCTTGATGTCGGAAAGCTTCTATAAGACTTACAGGTTTTGAGTTTATGATGTTGTTGATTAGAGCAACATAGCCAAAGAAACGTTTGGGTCTTTTACTCTCACTGAACGTTCCTTTGGGTGTTGTATGATCCTTGGCTTCTTTGATCATCTTCCTGGCCCAAAGTGGTCTCTTTCTGCTGTTGTCATTTGTATTCTCATTTGAAGTAGAAGGAAGTTCATGTGGTATTTCCTCAGGATGCTCCCTCTAAATCTCAGGAGCAGGTTCCATATCAGGTACTGTAGGGGAATAGGTTTCTGTCTCACTAGAACTTCTTGCCCTCTTGAATGCAATGTCTTCTTCAAAGATGACATCTCTGCTCAATTCGATTTGTTTCTGCCCGGGTATGAATATCCTGTAGGCTTTGGAGGTTTCACTATAACCCACAAATACTCCCTTCTTTCCAAAAGGTTTTAGTTTGAATCTCTTCTCTTTGGGCACATGAATATAGACAGGACAGCCAAAAATCCTAAAATGACTAATGTCAGGTTTTAGACCGGTAAAGGCTTCTTCAGGAGTTTTGTTATCGAGATGTGAATGAGGACATCTATTCTGAATATAGACAACAGTCCTAGAGGCTTCTGCCCAGAAAGAGGTTTCAATGTGTTGGTCCAGCAACATTGCATTAGCAGCTTCTACAATGGTTCTATTTTTTCTTTCAACAATCCTATTCTGTTGAGGGTTGTAGGCAACTGTGAACTCCCTCTTAATTCCAGCACTCATGCAGAATTCTTTAAAAAATTCAGAGGTGTATTCTTTCCCATTGTCTGTCCTTAAGGTTTTTATTTTCTTTCCGGAGAAGTTTTCAGTGAGGGCTTTAAACTCTTTGAATGTTTTGAGGATTTCTATTGACTCTTTACACTTAAGGAAATAGATCCAGGTTTTCCTAGAGAAGTTATCTACAAATATGACATAGTATAGAAATCCTGCTTTAGAGGGTACAGACATGGGTCCACATAAGTCTGAGTGAACCAATTCTAACACATTTAGGGTTTTGCTCAAACTATTGGGAAAGGACCCCTTTGTATTCTTTCCGAAGGCACAACCTTTGCAAGTTCCTTCATGAGATGGTTTTAACTTAGGTAACCTTGTTACAAGTTTTTCTACAAAAGGTAGGGCACGGAAATGAAGGTGTCCTAATCTTCTATGCCAAATCTCATTTGAATCAAAGGTGTCAAGGGTAAGGGCTTGTTTAACTTCAGTGCATAGTTTGTAAAGGTATGCTTGTCTCACACCTATGATTTGGGCTTTCTTGATTGTTGAGTTCTTAGGCCATGCTAGAACTTTCCCATCCATAAAGGTAACTCTATAACCATTCTCTTGAAGGGCAGAGATGGATATAAGATTCCTCTTTATTCCAGGTACAAATAAGACTCCAGTGAGTTGTAGAGAAAGCCCAGATTTCAACTTGATGGAACAAGTTCCAACGCCTTTTACTTGGTGTGCAGAATCATCCCCAATGGTTACTTCTTCATCAGACCTTTCGGTCATAGTATCTAAGTGTTCTCTGAACCCTGTGATATGTCTAGAGGAACCACTATCAACTACCCAGTTGTGGTTGTTGTTGGATACTTGACTGGATAAGGCTGTATAGAACACAAAGTTTTCAGATTCATGATCTGAATTTGACTTTCTTACTTTAGCAAAGGATGCTTGTTGTTTAGTCCTATCAGGGCACTTCATTGCATAGTGACCATATTGATCACATCTAAAGCATTGTACTTGAGAGATATCTTTCTTCTTATAAGATCCCTTTCCATTGGAATTTCTCTTTCTTTTAAAAGATCCTCTCTTGAAGTAGTTTTTCTTACTCCTTTTATTAGATGTTGAGTTGAGTACATGAATGTCTTCATCTATGTTCTTTTGTTTATTTTCTTTTGTAGAGAGTCTGGTTTCTTCTTGAAGGCAGTCCGTTCTTAGCCTGTCAAACTTAGGGAGTTTAGATCTCGCACTTACTCCTTGAACAAATGACTCCCATGAGTTTGGTAGGCCTCCTAGTGCAATTAGGGTTAATTCTTTGCTTTCAATCTGATATCCAATTGTGGATAATTGATCCCTTAGTTCAATAATCCTCATGAAGTATGCATTAATGGACTCTCATTTGTTTATTTGAGCTTTGTTGATTTGCCTTTTTAATGCAAGAGTCCTACAGGTGTTGTTGATCTCATAAGTACTCTCAAAAGATTTGTACATATGGTATGCAGTTTCATGTTTTGCTAGGATGGGCACTATATGATCCCTAACTGCATCTACTAGGATTTTCATGGCCTTTTCATTGTTTTCCATCCATTGAGTTTTCTCAAGTTCAGACTCTGGTTCCTTCATATTTTCTCTCACAAGTGAGTCTAGCTTATTCTCTTTAAGGATCATCATGATTCTAAGTTTCCATGATGTGAAATTGTCTGCTCCTGCAAGACGATCTTCAAATCTGATCACACTTGACATTATGAAGAATGTGATGTGAATTTGATTCTAGAAAATACGAATTTTCTTGAGCAATTTGATATTTAGATTTGATTTGGATTCACACAAGGTGGCTCTGATACCATGTAAATGTAATCAAATCTTTATCAAATAGGATCCTAAAAATCTAAGAATAAACTAAGGTCTGAAATTCTGTGTGAGAAATTCTAAGTCAAAGACGATTTTCAAATTTCTTCTCTTAATGCTGAATGTACTAATTGCAGAACATTAATAAATTTCGATGTTTGCATATCAAGAGTGGAACTACTTTTTGTATGTAAGGAGACCAGCCCCCAAGGGATGCGTCTCTTGAGAGGATGTGTCTCTTTGGGCGTGCGGGTTTCCTTTACAACCGATTATCATTCGGTTAAACATACTTAACACATATACCCCCTCACACATGGCGGATATGAATTCCGAATTTTATTCAATGTGTATTTTGAACATCATTTATTTAAATTCGATTTTATACATGCATTATAAAATTTGATTTTACTTATTTTAGAAATATTAAATATGAAGAGCAATTGATCTTATATAAACAATGATGATGCTTATAGCAATCATCGTTTATATTTGACCTAAGCTATCATTCATCAACACTTACCCAATGCACAACCTCTGCAAGTGCCTTATGCTCCTGGCTAAGTTTAGGAAGGCCCGTGACCATCTTCTCCATGGTTGGTAGTGCTCTAAAGTGAAGGTGAGCAAGTCTTCTATGCCAAAGCTCACACGAACTTGATGAATCATGCAATAAAGCCTGAAGTGGATGAGTGCAAAGTCTGTAGAGACTCTCATGTTGAACTCCCACACAAGTAGTCTTGATACTTGGGTTCTTTGGCCATGCAAGAACTTTACCTTCAGAGAATGCAACTTGATATCCCTTGTCCTCCAAGGCTGAGATAGAGACAAGATTCCGCTTGATACCAGGAACAAATAGCACATCACTCAATTGTAAAGAGATTCCAGAATCTAACTGAAGAGAGGAGGTCCCAACACCTTTCACAGCATAACTTGCATCATCTCCAATAATGACTTGAACACTAGAATCTCTCTCCATCAAATCAGATAGATGCTCTCTAAACCCAGTGATGTGGCAAGAGGCACCACTATCAATCAAGTATGTGTTGTTTGTTGATGTTATAGCAGCTTCGGGTTCATCCTTCCAGCCCCTGATTCAAGACATAAAATTGCATATAGCCTAACGGCTCTTTATTTTATGGAGACATTCGATGTGAAGAGTCACGTCACTTGTAAATTAAATGATGTTTATCTATTTGTTAATTCATATTTATTCATTGAGGCCGACTTCATGATTCTAAGAGAGATGCTGATGTATTCATATTGCATATTCATCATAGATCGATTATCATTTGTGCAAATTCATTCATTACATTGATTATGAGTTTCAAGTGCGATTTACTTCAAGGGCAGATCGATATATTGAAGAAGGCAGATCATAGCATTGTAGAAGGCTGAGTTTGACATCAGCGAGAAGCATTATATTAGTTTTGTGTTTGCATCAGATTGTGGTGCTATTCTTGGCCTCATTATTGGCCTCATTGTAAAGGAGACTTTTGATTATCATTCAATATACAAGCGATATATTGTTGCTGGGTTTTTCTCCCTCAAGAGGAGGGTTTTCCCAGGGTATATTCTGTGTTTGTGTGTCTGATTTTGAATTAAATTTCTGTCATTTACATCTGATCATAAAAACTAACATTGTTGTCTGTATGCACATTGCTTGATAAGGCAGAATAGAATAGAAAACCACTTGAATCCTTTTGAGGAGAGATCTCACCCATATCTGCAATTGAAGCCTGCTGCTTAGGTCTGGTTGGACAATCCTTTGCATAGTGACCAAACTTGTCACATCTGAAGCATTGTATGCGGGAGAGGTCCTTCTTGGATGCAGGGTCACCATCTGATCCTTTATCTCTATTCCTCTTGAAGTAGCCTTTCTTCCCTTCTCTTCTTTTCTTCTTCAAAGATTGAGCGGCAAGTACATGAATGTTTTCGTTTGTAGAACTCTGCCCAATGCCTCTCGCAGCCAATCTTGATTCTTCTTGGATACAGTCAGCCCTCAAACGATCAAACTTAGGAAGTTTTGATCTCCCACTGATACCTTGGATGAATGGCTCCCAAGATTGAGGAAGACCATTAAGAGCCAATATAGCCAAATCCTTGTCATCAACAATATGCCCAATGGTAGAGAGCTAATCTCTCAACTCGGTGATCTTCATGAAGAATGTGATGACATAATCTCCTTTCGCCATCTTGATATAATGAAGCTGTTGTTTTAATGCAAGAGCTCTGCTTGTGTTATTAATCTCATACATCTCCTTCAAGGTCTTGAACATATCTCTTGCTGTCTTCAACTTGGAGATGATTGGCACAAGGTGGTCCTTCACGGAGTCTACCAACATCTTCTTTGCCTTAGTGCATGTAGAAACCACTGTTCCCGCTAACTACTTAAACTGTCTGTTTTGCTGATTTTTGAACATTTTTATTGCATGAACCATTGAAGTGCGATTTTGAAGAAATTGCTGGATAAATTTAAATAAAATAATACAGCTACTGAAAATGATATAATCTACTGAAACTTTTGATTCCAGACTATTTATTAATCTTCTGAAATGATTACAAATGAGATATGATAACATGCAACTAAAAAGGCAATGATATTTCGATGAAAACCTGATTATGGCAGCAAGCTGAAAGAAAACTCTATGAATGTTCTGTGATAACTTCTGAATGAAGATATCCCTCTGAATGCAATAGATCAGCTGATATTTCATAGCCTTTGAACTGCAACACTGAAGATGGCTCGTTCTCCAATGCCTGTAGACAACTAAAACCCTCGGCTTCGTTCTCCGGAAGAAGACTTGATCAAAAATCAATTTCATAACATGATGAGCTCAAAACCCAATGAAACCCTTATATCTCCTCAAGAATTCGAATTTTCTCAATTAGGTTTCATTTAAATAAATTCGAACTTTTCTTTTTAATTTTTCAATAGTTTTCGAAAGCACTTTTAATTATAAAATATAATTAAAAGTGGCCCCTTCAATGATGGCGACCCCTTCAGCAAAAATCACTTAAGTTATAATAAAATATTATAACTTTATATTATAAACTCCAATTAATTAATATTTAATTAATTCAATTAAATATTAATATCTCTCTCATTATTCATCCGATGCACGAGCCGTCCCGGTTCGAGGAAGTGATTCTCAACGCTATCAATCCATACCGCTAAAATAGCAGGGGTCCCACTGAGTCAATAATCGCTAAAATAGCAACTCAGGCTAGAAGTGTCCGAACGAGCCCGAACGAAAGCCAACTGATCAAGTACTGACAATCTGAAACGGAGCCAAGCTCCGAAACGACCCTCTAACCACTCTATTAGCCTACGAGGGTCTCATGATAGGCTAATCTTACGATCTCGATGCTCGCCAAAAAATGGGGACATGACAGTCCGCCCTCCCTGAAATTGCTTGTCCCCAAGCAATCTCCACTGCAAACAAACTCCAATCCTCGGAAGGCCCCAAAAGGAAAACTGTGAAATGTCCCACACATCACGAACTGTCTCCTGTAGCATCATCAAAACTCAATTGCGCAAGCTATCCCTGGATCCCAAACCCAGAGTGAAAGTCTGTCGTGACGGCCCTCCTTAGGCTGCCACTGCGCTCTACTGCCTCCAACTTCACCATGCTGAAAATAGTGAAGTAACCCAATCGGACCCATCCAATACTCAGTGCCAAAACTGTCACCACCTGGATCCCAATACAATCTGAATTCACATCCATCTGTCATGCGGAGAAAAGAACTTCTAGAAGCATCTGCTACACTGAATCTCTCCCTGTCCTCTGCTAAACCCTCATGAATGTGATAACTGACCAAGCCATCATGCCAACTGACACCGTAGTCATCCTGTAGCCATGTACCCATAAGAAAGCCTTGTGACATAGATGTAGCAAACCCAGTTGGATACATATCGGCCTGATGTAAAACTGATAGTTGTTCCTGCAAGTGATCCCTCGCAAACAGCTGAGTCGGACGCTTGCAGCCGCTAATCCCATCTTCCGAAGATGGTGAATACCTATCCCACAACGGATGGTATAACTCCGGGGCCAATCCACACCGATGCATCATCAAATCCTCCGTGTGTGTACCAAAGGAGAAGTGATAAACACTCCTCATGATGCAATCAAGATAAAATGCTCCCACCTCTGTCAATGGCTGTCCATCATAGTCCTGGGGAAACAAATTAGCATAAGTACAAATCTCCATACTGGATGATGCCCCACATATCTCCTGTGACGACAATGAAGTAGTGACGTGATCTATCACACAACTCTCGGAAAAATCAACTATCTCATCACAAGAGTTCTCAACCAAAACACTCATCCCAGCTGAATTGACTGCACCAATATCTGTGGTAGATGTAACCACATCCTCACTACAACTCGTGGATATAACATCCTCATCAACTGCCTCTGTATATAACTGTACCGTATCTGCAGCTGGTGGAGACTGTGCCAACCTCAACTCCACGGTCAACTCTTCTAACCGTGACTGTGACTCTTGAAGGGCCAATTGACTGCTCTTCAACGAGTCCATAGTCACCTCAAGCTCATGAGTGAGCTCATCAACCTGCTCCTCTTTCCTCTGCAAAGCATCATAACAAATGCAATCCCACTCGAGAAGGAAATCCCTGTCTGCAAGTAGTTTTAGGTAATTTTGTTTCATCATTCCAACTGCTTCTCGAAGTGCATGTATCTCTGCAAGGGAAAAACTACTATCACCGTGCTCATCTGTCAAAGGAGTACTCCAACCATAGGTAGCTAACATCTGACGAGCAACATCAAAATGCTCAATGGTTGTGGCAATCATATTGTCATTCACCTTTAGTTGCCCAACCAAATGATGACTCTGTAGCTTATGACCCCCATACAAGTTTTCCGGTTCACAATATGCACTATGATATGAGGCTGATTCGTCGTCACTCACTAAATGATAAGCAGCATCATGTGTGCTTTCATCCATGCACACCTCAACATCTAAGGTACTGCTGCTGTGTACCTCAAAGGATGGCTCAACTGATAAAGTAGAAGCTGCTGATATAACGGTATCTTCATACACTTCCACTCCCGATGTAACTGTATCACCTTCCAACTCACAATCTTGGGATTCCATGTCAACATGTGAACATTCTAACTTATTTTCTAAATTCTGATCTGAAAAATCCGATTCACCCTGACATGAATCCTCTACATACAATGCATCATTAGTACCCAATTCCGGAGTACTTTCATATGACCATTCAATAGGATCATTCTGCACATGTGAAAACACTGCTGTCTCATACTCATGCAAAGTTTCATCATCGCTGTCATAAAAATCAGGACTGTTAGGTGTAGCTTCCCTAGGATCAGTTGTATACTGGTCACCAACTGCTGAAAACTCATTGTAGAGGCTTCTTGACACCTCACTTGAAAAGACATCATGTTCAGATTTAGATTCTTCACGATTACTTTGCTGGTTGGTTTTTTTAGGTTCTAAATCCTCATAGGGAGCCCACAATATTCTATGCGCTTTGCCCTTAGGTCTCAAAGGGCAATCATGGTTTAAGTCGTACGGCTTTCCGCAATAGGAACATAACTTCATTTTGTTTTGCGATGTCGGACCTTTGATGATAGGAAGTGAATTTGATCCTTTAGACCGTCCAAGCTCTGAAAGCGCCCGTTCTACACGCAACAACTCACGATTGAACTTGTATTGGGATTGTTCAAGTTCTTTGAATACCTGTTTATTTCTGGACAATGTTTTCATGACGCCCATTTTCGCTGCCAAACTGAAAACCAAATCCAACTGACTTGTGCACAATTGATTTTACACCTCTGCTATGCAATACATTTCATCAAACATTTAGCTACAAGGTGCTTTTTTGCTTGTCTTTGATTTTCTGTTTGTGTTTCGTTGTTTTGAATGATAATTGTATCATAAAGACTATCAATACAATTATAAATGCAATACAGTCTAATGGTCAGTTGCAGCAGAGGGGTAAAATGACAAACATTCTTTACTGCAATTCCCAACTCAGTTATTATTGTATTGCCAGTGATAACACTGTAGACTGATTACAAATAGAACCAATGCTGAAGACAACACCTTCAAAAGAAGATTTACAGTGAAAGAATGCTTCAAGATTCAACTGTAATTTTCAACTGACAACTAGGAAATGCACATGACAGCGATTACTTGATGTTTCAAGATACCCGTCTATTTCAACTTCTGTGCAAGGAAATACATAACCAGAATGCAAGAACGATTTTTAAACACAACTTATAAATGGCAAAGAACCTGGATAAATATTTAATGAAGAGATGATATTAATGCCCAGACTTAGGTGAGCTCCTCAAGGTTCGATACTCCTACTTCCACACAGCTGGGCCAATGCTAATTGGTGTAATGCGATGCACTCTCAGCATAAGTCAAGTAGACGCAAACACTCTTTCCCAATGCAAACAAGAGACTTCCAGAACCGAGTTGTATGAAACTCCAGATGCTACGTCTTCTACTCAAAGTGCCAAATCCTCCCAAAATGATTCGATACTGTGAAGGATATCACTCAGCATCTCCCGTCATGGTCTTTTAATTTTCTGACGATTCTGCCTATGACGTTTTTTTTTGTAGATTATTTGATTCTTTGGTCTTGAAGCGCTACATCAACCTCAATTTATCTTCATCGGTAGACATTAACAAACAATAAGTATTTTATATATGCCTTGTTCTTACTGCCTTGTCTGCAATTCTTACAAATCGCGTCTCTGTTTTGTCCTATTCTGCCTTGTCTCTTTCTACAGACGTGTTTACAGACGTGGCATTCAAATTTGTCCTTTCCTGCAATTTGTCTTATATCGAATATTTCCTTTTTCTCCCGGGCGCCTATTTTTGATGACTTCGATTTTTTTTTTAATTTGTTTATTTTCCTTCAATATCGAACCTCTGGCAGCTCCGTGTCTTTTCCTTCCTGAAGATCTCAATCAATCACTTATCGCCATCTTCAAATATGAATTCTACTTGTCTTATTTCAGCATCGCGTTTCTGACTCTTAGGAGCTAAGCAGGATCCGACAATCTTTTGATTATACGCCTTTAGTCTCCTAAAGACAATTAATTTTTTATCGCTTGGAAAATCATCGACTCTTCATAGCAGGAGGTGGCGGATTCTTGTCTTCTAGCGGCAGATGATTAAATCTGTAAGCGGCTTCATAAAATAATCAGCGACATCTTAAAATGTTTGTTGCTCTTTTTTTTTTTTTTTTTTATTATCTCGTCTTTTGCGCTAAGACTCCCGCACCAGTTTCCCAGCTCATCCTTTTTCTACCACGACTTACTTTTCCCACCTTTTGTCTGTCGATGGTATCCTCCTCAAATTTCTACCTGGCGGCTGAGAAGAAATTTCAAAGCAGCTCCCGAGAATTATTTCCGTCTTAATTCGCCCCACGTCTTCTTTTCAAACAGCTGGGAGCGAATTTAGTCAAGGCTACGGGTGGTCTTTCTATCCTGAGCGGCTCCCAGGATGCTAGTTTCCAAAGCCACGTTTTGCTAGGAATAGGCAAGCATCTCCCTTGATGCGGTGGCCAGAAAGTAATCCTTCAACACTAATTGAATGCTGCGTGAGAAATACTCTCAAGAAAAAATGATTTCCTTATGCAATGGTCTCTATAGAACTCCTGAATAACTTCAAAAACCTATTCGAACAACTTTCAAATAAGCTCAAACTTGAATAACCCAACAGGCTGGCAGAATCAGGCTCTGATACCACTGTAGAAACCACTGTTCCCGCTAACTATTGAAACTGTCTGTTTTGCTGATTTTTGAACATTTTTATTGCATGAACCATTGAAGTGCGATTTTGAAGAAATTGCGGGATAAATTTAAATAAAATAATACAGCTACTGAAAATGATATAATCTACTGAAACTTTTGATTCCAGACTATTTATTAATCTTCTGAAATGATTACAAATGAGATCTGATAACATGCAACTAAAAAGGCAATGATATTTCGATGAAAACCTGATTATGGTAGCAAGCTGAAAGAAAACTCTATGAATGTTCTGTGATAACTTCTGAATGAAGATATCCCTCTGAATGCAATAGATCAGCTGATATTTCACAGCCTCTGAACTGCAACACTGAAGATGGCTCGTTCTCCAATGCCTGTAGACAACTGAAACCCTCGGCTTCGTTCTCCGGAAGAAGACTTGATCAAAAATCAATTTCATAACATGATGAGCTCAAAACCCAATGAAACCCTTATATCTCCTCAAAAGTTCGAATTTTCTCAATTAGGTTTCATTTAAATAAATTCGAACTTTTCTTTTTAATTTTTCAATAGTTTTCGAAAGCACTTTTAATTATAAAATATAATTAAAAGTGGCCCCTTCAATGATTGTGACCCCTTCAGCAAAAATCACTTAAGTTATAATAAAATATTATAACTTTATATTATAAACTCCAATTAATTAATATTTAATTAATTCAATTAAATATTAATATCTCTCTCATTATTCATCTGATGCACGAGCCGTCTGAAGCTGTCAACTGAGGAAGTGATTCTGAACGCTATCAATCCATACTGCTAAAAATAGCAGGGGTCCCACGCTGAGTGCTGAATACTGCTAAAAATAGCAAAATATATATTTGCAAATTATTTCAACTAGCACTATCTCAACATCCATGCCTTGTATGCTAACATCCATGTCTTTCACGCTAACATCCCTATCCCCCATGCTAACATTTCTTCTTCTCCTTATCTTTTCTCTCACTTTTTGAATTAAATTTCTATTTAATCAAAAAGTTAACTCGCTTTTTCCTCTTGCATTGTGATAATGTTTCCATTATTTCAAAATGCAATTTCCCTCTCAAATTGAAGTGATTTTTTTGTGAAATCAGTTAATTTCCTCACGCTCTTTCACTTTTTATCTTATCCCATCTCGTTTCGATTAATTTCAGCCATTAATTGAACTAAAAATCAGTCAATCTCAACTGTACAATTCACATTCACCACTCTATAAATACCGCTGCCATTTATTATTTTGGGACATCTAGAGTTTATAACTACGTGTTGTTGAGATAATTAATCTTCAATATTTTGCTGGCATAATCATAGGTTTTCATTGTAGGTTACAAATCTGAGGGAAATGCTTATATAATAGCAAAATGGAGAAGAGCTACAGAGGTGATCCAATGGACACATAAATTCAGTAATATCATTTCATTTTATTTTATTTATTGTTCATGCTTTTCATTGTGCTTCATAGTTGATTAGGATTTTAGAATTACTGATTAAATGCGTATTTTCTTAATTTTGATTTTCCCTAATCACAGGGTGAAATTGTAAAATTTTTGGTGTTAAATTGGGTGAGGATTTTACACAAAGGCTGTTTGGTGGTTGTTCAGTTGTGCTTGTTGGCATCACAATTGCCTCCTATGAGGACATTGCAATGTAATCACTGCATGGAAACTTCGCCAAAGTGTTGTCCCATATGATGACCCAAATTCAAATTTGTGGGTTCCAACTGGACTTTCCAATGGTGTGCTTGGCAAAGTCATTGCTATTATCTTAAAAAATGAAAGCAGGGCCGCTCCAAAGTCATATGATGACTCAAATTCAAATTTTTGGGTTCCAACTGGACTTTCCAATGATGTGCTTGGCAAAGTCATTGCTATTATCTACAAAAATGAAAGTAGGGCTGGTTGATCTTTCACTCTTTGTTGTCATTAAGTTACACTGATACATTGAGCCTGCTTGGGACACATGACTCACAACTCATTGCAATTGTTCCAGTCACTCATGGTGGTTGGTGGAAAATCTCCATAAAGATGGCTTGGGCACTGCCAATCCATAAAGCACAAAGTCTCACAATCAATAAAGCATTAATCGTTATTGGAAATGCGATGTTCAAGATCTATTGATTGGGAATTTACTCTAGTGTGGGTCCCACCACATAGAATAAGGACAAAATAAAACCACAAGGAAAGGCCACAGCAGTACATGAGGAAATCCATCTAAAAATGGGCAATCGCAGTTCTCAAGGAAGTACCTCGTGACAGTCTAAAATAATTGGATATGTTTTTTGAGTCCACCGCACTATCTGAAACTCACGGTGACCATTTTGAAGAGCAATATTTAGAATTTGAGAATACAACAAATGAGATTACTAGAACAAGCAATGACTTTTATGATGACCACCCCATGGATCCTAAGTTATCCAATGAAATGAGAGAAGAATTCTGTGATATTTCTGGAAACTCTTTTGATCGGATCAGTTACAGAATGTGAGAACCTCAAAAGTGGACCAAAAAGATATAAATTCATTTCAGAAAAGAACATTGCCTTTAAGGTCATAGATGTGTGTCATGGCTTTAATCCTCATCTTAATATATGGAAAGCTCACTTTCTTGCTTTGATTCATAGAGATATCCATGAAACTGTGCGAAGGTTGGGCCAACCCAATCAGTTCTTTGCAGATGTAGTTGATGCCAAAAAGGAAGTTGATCTTCAGATTGATGCTTCCTTTACTAGGTTTCAAACTATGCTGCTTTGAGATGTCTTTTTGTTTATTCTTTCTGAGGATAAGAGAAAACTTATCTTAAATTACGGACCTTACCAGTTTCCAACTCTTGGTTTTGTTGTTGAGAGTTATTGTGGAATACAAGTACACGAGCCAGAAGAATACCGGACAATAAATAGTCCTCATACTTCAAAGGATAGTATCAACCTTATGACATTAAAAGATTATATTGGTGGTTGAGGCGAGTATAGTAACAACTCTTCAGGGACTTGACTGTAGTATAGAGTTGGATATAATCAAGATAATTAGAGAAGCATCACTTGGTGCAGAGTTTCCAATTCCTAACCATATCAGAGTGTTGCAGCAGAAGCTAATCACATCACAAGGAGGATTGATGTTTAGGAATTACAAATCTTCAAGGTTGATTTGGGATCCTAGTAACTTCAAGAGCATCCTAGCTTGTGATTGCTTGAGGACAAGCCATCTTGGGAAGGGTGGACTGCAATACCCCTCCCTAAAAGTCTCTGCAATTTCTTTTAAGAAGGGCAATTAATAATTAAAATTAAAGTTTTAATAAAGGTCAAGGGGCACGTGAAAAGTTATGTCCATTAAAGGAAAAAGGTATATAAGGAAGACCAAGAAAGGAGAAGAATACAGGAAATACATCTTTTATTATCTGATTGTTACTCCTTTGGAGCATGGAACTGTGGTTCAATCTGGCCTAAGGACAAAACCCCTTAAGGTGTAGAATTAGAGAATGGAATCCCTCTGAATTCGATTATTGAATTAGAGGACGAAAACCCCTGATAATGTAATCTTCCTTATTCCTGAGGCCTAGGGTTAACTGGTTACTGGTGGAGTCATAACAAAAACACAGGAAAAATTCTGGTAATACAATTGATATTTCAATAGCTCAGGTTTTGAGAGCTTATGGTCACCCAGCTCTGATCAGAAATTCCAATAGGACATCAGATCATACTTAGCAAAATCAAATTACACAGAAGTAGACTTAGCACAACGGACTTTTATTTATGAAATGTTGAGGCATACAGTGGTTATCCTCGGAATATACAACATCCAACTTAATGGAACAATGATGAGGTCTGAAACTGATATAAGTCTTACAATGACTATAAATTTGTGGAGATGGAGCCCTCTGGTGAGTGATCTGCAATTCTGAGGCATGAAACCCTCAGAGGACAGCTCCCAATCGTCTGGTGAGTTGAAGCCTGCTGCAGGATGATAGCACCCAGCAGACGAACTCACTTTGGATCTAATCTTTGAGCAGCCTAAATAGGCCTGCTAGGTACCCTGCTACCACCAATGGCTGATGAAGACAGGCAAAATCTGCTGCAGCTTAATCAGACCCTTCAAAATGATACAATCTGCTTGCTCAGCCCCAGTATGTTGGTTGCAGCAGCAATGTTGATGAATCTCCAGACTTCCAACCTAGCGATCAGACTTGGTAAAGATACTGTTGCTGGGTTAGATAACAAGGTGCTGATTGGAATGTACTTGCAGGGAAAATGAGGAAATCAGCAGGACAAGATTAGAGATTTTGTCCTAACCTTAGAGGGCAGGTAGGGTTTTCGTCCTACCTAACATCACTTTGGAATTTCTCTCAAAATTCATGCCAATCTCCAGATGCCCATACCCAGCCAGCTCAAAACTTATTTATACCTAATTAAATTGAAGATGACGCCCAAAGAGAAGTCCATGTCAACCCGTAAATTGTTATTTTTTAAATTAATATTAAATTATTTAAAATTGATTGCCAGAATTCAAAATTAGGTTGGTCACCAAAAAGTTTTATTTTATTGTTATTAGTGTTTAAAAATATTTTTTATTATTAAAATAGGTAACATTACAGTGTTGGCGTGCAGGGGACATGACATATTAAGATCTGGGTCAATCTCACGTAGAGATTGAATGGACGTTTCGTGTCTTAGACCGTTAGAATTGCTCTCAATAATTAGTGTACAGTTGTGGAGACTTTTCAAAGACATTCCAATTAATTGTAATTCGTTGCAGATTTAAAGTTAACTTATTAGCAGCTGCTGAAGATAAGTCTGAATTCTCTAAGAAGAATTCTGAATATGATATCTAATAAAGCATCAAATATATCAACTGAAATTTCTGAATCGATTTCATTCAGAAAGCAATGAGTATTAATTGTTTATTTATGAATTGAGTAGAAATTATCATAATTGTGCGCTTGGGGTTTGATATATATGATCATTTCCAAATGGAACATTACAAATTGCTAGTATTATTTAATAATTTAAGCATAGTTTTTGGCAAAGGGATTTTCTACCTACACACGAAATTCCACTCTCCCCTATCTCACTCAAGTGAATTGGTTCCGAAAGCACGCCGCCAATTGTTGCGACTTTCACTTCCAACCCCGCCCTTTACGCCTAGTCATTCCGAATAACACTTGGCCGCCCCCCTCCCCGCGGTCTTACCGTAGCTGCTGGCACGGAGTTAGCCGGGGCTTCTTCCTCGAGTTCTGTCATGATCACGCACTCAACGAAAGAGCTTTACAGAGTGTAATTGAGCTAAACATCTTTATATAGATGTACTAAAATAAACTTTCTGATCTTTGTTTTATTCAATGTTATCATTATGAATAGCAGGCTCTTTAGAAGGATTACAGTTTGCAAGGCTTTTTTAATTGATTTACCTACCAAATTCACTGTGTTGTTGCACGATTAATGTATTAATTATATATTTATATGATTTTTAAATAAAACAATACTTTATCATGTACTTTTTCATTTTTTATTGTTTGCTCTCCATTAATGTATTTCTTAACTATAAGCCAGTGCATGTATTTTCATTAAATAGCGTAATGTTACGAATCCAACAGTTATTTTAACTCGAGCCTTGTAAACTGAATGCAATATGTATTGCTAGTTTTTTTCTGAAGTACCTTATGGTTATTGTTGCAGGCTTTTGCAGAGTTTGAGAAGAATAAATCATCGGAAGGCACTGAAAACTATAACATATTCAATGTGAAAAAAGATCCAGCACAAAAGGAGTGCACGGTGAAAGCATCTGAATCTGAATACAACATTTTCAATGTCAAAAAAGATCAGTCACAAAAGCAGGACCACAAACCTGAAGCTTCCAAGTTGAATAACGTTGAAAATTATAACGTATTCAATGTCAAGATAGATCCAGCGCAAAAGCAAGAGGACACATCGAGAGCTTTTCACTTTGCAAACACTGAAAACTACGATGTTTTTAATGTCAAAAGAGATCCGGGCTATAAGGAGTCCCAATCAAGATCTCGTCACACATAAAATTTAAGTTCACATGTTATTTGAGTGGCAGAGTGTTATAGTTGTTTCTTTTCAATTAGCACAGTGATGTTCAACGCTACTGAAACATTAAGGTGGGGAGAAGATGAAAGTAGCTTCAACATGTAATATTCGTGAGTAATTTGAGATATTTTGGGAAGCTCGTAGTGGTTTTTAAAATACGAAAGAATTATGTAAATTTTGTAATAGTACATTGAAGTTAATGTTACTGAAATGTTGATGTTGAATGAGATCCCAGAGTTGATTTAAGGAGCTCAACTAATATGTTGAAAAGACAAGTACTATGCATTCAACACAAATAATTGGGAAGCTTCTTTTTCTTTAGTAGTTGATCTTTATAATCATAATGCTGATTACTGGAAAAAATAGAGATAATTTTGGTTTAGTTTTGAAGATTGAAGTCCCTCCTGCCCTGAAGGGACCATAGAAATGGGATTACATATTCTCTAGGAACAATAAAAAGTGGAAAATGGGTAGAAAAAAAAAGCGAAATAGATAACGATTCAATCCCCTATTTTCTTTCCAATTCATTTGATATTTGTTTGTATTTTAAGAAACTTTAGCTCTTGGAAAGATTGAAAAGCTTCTTTTCTTGTTTATCCTGTATATGAGGATTTCACCATTTTATTATTTTATAGATAGAGGAGCTCTGTTATCGCAAAATGTCACAAATATCAGTTCTAATTTAAGTTTCATTCCATCTCGCCAGTTTCTAATAATGTTCTAGGAGGGTGATTTTGATGGTCAGGGCTTCTTGTCCATATCGTAAATTTTCTCAATACTTTGAGATATGTTATATGCCTTATATCCCCTTATTATTTCTAGTTTAAAGGGCTCGTTTATATGCTTGCACCTTGCACCTTGGATGTAAATATGCACTTAAGATTTTTTCCTTCGATTTCAGTAGACTTGAAGTAAATGAATGGATAAATTGAATTCTTAGTTATAGTTATTAGTAGTTGAAGTGAAAATTAGAATTATGTTTAATTTTTCATGAGGTTACGCTCCTATCTATTATTAAAATATTGTATCATTTAATTGTTATATATTATATGGTGTGATTTTTTTATTTATTATGAGTGGTAGTTTGCATATTTGGAACATGCATTTTCTTGAAATTAGACAAAATAACTCAACTTTTTATGTGCAAAAAAAACATTCTACATTTAATTTAGAAGTCTGAAATGGATGACAAACAATTAATGCAATTAAACCTTGAATTAATAGTAGTAGTTAAGGTGGATTAACTTAAATTGATTTATTTCAATGATTCAGATGAAAATATATTGAAATACTAAGATGGATTAGGGCTTACCTAGAATTTGATGTGATGTGAAAGTGACAATTGTAATAAAGATCTACAAGCTAGAACTTTAAATTGTCTTATGACCAATGACCTATACCAACTGGAATCAAAGCTCTTTGGGTGTTGGAGCTAGATTGTGCCTATGATTTGGTCCACCTAATGCAATTAAGTCTTAGTTGTACAATTTTATTTATTACATAATTTCAATCGCAAAAATTGCTCTATTTTATTGTACTCACATCTGAGAAATGTGTGGTGATAAAGAATATTGTTTGGAGCCTACTATGTACAACAAGAAGTATAAAACTTCCTTGATGATTGTCAAGCCCTTGGGTTGATTTAACAAGATCAAATCAAAGTAAAAAAAAAATTAGTAGAACATATTAGATTAGTATTACAACAATGATAAAAAAATTATTGATCAATATCAAGAAGTGTACTTTCATGAAGAAAGAATTGGTGCATTTGAGATTTATCATCTTACAAGGCGGTTTAAAGATAGATCTAGAAAATGTGAAATTAATTATTTTTGGTATTGATAAAAGTGGGTTTTGAAAGGGCCCTAACCATTGTACAATAGATAATCCTCTAGGCAATTCAAACAAGTACCATGAGATATGCAAAAAATCAAACAACTCAACAAAATGAATTAGAGAGATACATTTGCAATGTAGTTGCTATACACAACCAAAAAGAAGGAAATTGTAAGGGACCCTAGGGCCCAACCTACGCAATGCCAAACCCAACCATATTTAATATCACACCCTTCATTCCAACATGAGATTGGGAGATAGATTTAGGAAGAGATTTCTTCTACCTTTGTACAATAATCCATGAAATGCTATCATTCAAGTCCTCAAAAAAAGGTGAAGTGGGAGAGGATTCCTCCACAAAGGGCCCATCTATGTGTGTAGTAAGGACACTAGTATGTTGAGCAAAGTAGTAAAAAATTAAATTACCACCACATGAGTGGGCTGAAATGGATCCAAAGTTGAAGGCATGACAGGTTGATAAACTAGAGTAGAAGGTGGTTGGGACTCACTAATGTGAGCCAATGGGTCGATAGGGGTTGGAATTTTCAGAGTCACATAAGTCATATGAGATCCAATATTTTGAGAAGGCTCAACATCTGGGGAAGAGCCATCAACCAGAGTCAATGACATGGATAGTTAAGTGGTCTTCATTGGCATTCTTCCACCACATTGTTGCACCCTTGCATTGAGAAAGTGTATAATCAAGTACTAGGTGGTCGATGGTAAAGCATTGTTTGCATTGGAAAGGGAGACCCTCATAGTCCAGTAGTTGAGTCCAAGGCATATCTCCCACCATTAAACACATCCCCGTGAAGAGGTTTGGAGATATTAATGTCTACCAAAATGCAAGAAAAAGTAGAGTGCCCCATGTAGGAAGTGGTAGAGTCAACCTTAAGGAAACAACCAATAGAGTTTCTGGTGGCCCCATGGTAGGAATATTCCTAAAAATAATGAGGAATATTCAAAAGAAAAACCCACACAAGTGTGACATTGAGAGGCTTGGTAAAGGGGTTGAAGGAAGAAGTCCAAGGTTTGATTGAGAGAGAGTACTCACCTCACATCCACAAGCCCCCGTCAAGGCACCAAATCCTTATTCTTTGAAGAATCAAAATACACAATGAAGAAACCCATTGTAGAAGAGCTTGATCTTTCCTTCAATGATAGATTTTCAAGAAACCAAGACCCATTTGTGAAGATTAGGAAGGAAAGGCCAAAAATTGCTAAATCTATAAATCAAATCCCTATGTAGATAAAAATCCTTCTTTCAATATTTTTGTCCAAAAATCACTATTGGGAAGATTTTTCATGGGGCCATAATTTGTCCTTTCAAGGGTGAGCAACACCCCCAACACCCATAATATTTGCCTAAGATCGTTCATGACTAGTATTTGTCTCCTCATTATCAAAAATAAGAGTGCTTGTAGAAATATCTGATTCCAAGAAAGACACAACATTATCCTTGGAACCACTACCATTTGCAAGGGAAACTTGAGTGAAGATCAAGGAACTTGAACTTCAAGCATACTAGCATGTGACATCAATGA
>VDFB02061988.1:0-24191 GCA_007258455.2 Sequoia sempervirens | reverse complement strand
GGGATTGAACATCACAACTGGCAGTCATGACCTACTTAAGAACCTCATTTAATTATCAACCCAGTGACATAAACTTGAAATGGGACAACACAAGATATGCACTAATCACCCTTCCAGACATACATGATTCCTAAAATGCATTATACTGGAATTTAAGTACTGGAAACAATTTTACTAGTTAACTTTGCTTGGAAATGAAAAACTTGAAAGATAACCTATTATGCTCCTAGTGGCTACAGGAATAGTTGACAGCTCTGTGTTTCCACCAGCTGTAGGAACAGTCACATTAACTTCTATGAAGGGAAATGCAGCTATTCTAACTTGCAGAATAAAAGTATGGACAGTTCCCTAAGTGGGCCCCCTTAGGTAGTGCCAAAAGCAGACAATAGATTAGGTGAAAAACTTCATAAGCTTTATTGATTCAATGCAAACAAGTATATGGCACAATCTCTTGGCTAAATTTCTAAAATTGAAAGTGTGTTACAATAGCGATTTTTTCCAGCCCCTTCTCTGAAGGAGAATGGGCTATTTATTGAAAACTGATCCTAACTACTAACCAACCTTCCCTTATAAAATGAGAGGCATTTATTACATTTAACCAACTTAAGTAAAGAGGTGAATGACAATGCAAGAACTAAGTCAAATTGGTTTAGCAGTCTTAAAGCGCCATCATCTTGGATTCATGCACCACCAAGATGCCTAGCCTAGATTTCTAGAACACTCTCCCTGCATGGCGGATGAGTTGAAATTGTCTCCTCATCTTTTGCTGTTGAACCAGTCTTTATGGATTTGGTCTTCAATTCTTCAAGTGGAAATTGAATTCCTTTCCTTCAATCATGGTACCTACAAAATATCTCACCATCTTTTCTTGAGGAAGAAGGTTAGCTCAACACGTTCATCCTTTAAGACAATCCATTACTTTATTCATTCATTCATTAAGTATTAAACTAAGGCAAACATTGTTTCAAATATGGCTGCAGGAAGTTTTGGTAGTGGAGGTTACAAGAAGGTTTATGATCACAAAGAGCCATAAAGTATTTATCAGACTAATAAAAAATTAAAGGTAATAATCATGGGACTTCTTATCACAATATACTCATCATATTTAAGTCATAAAAAGGTCTATATCCTATCCCATAAACAGACTGAATGTTTGTTTTAGCATAATAAAAACAACAAAGTATTTATAAAAGTATGATCAAAATGTGCCAAAGACTTGGCTCATCACGCATAGCCTAGAAGGGCACAACATCCAATGTGAATGTGTAAAACACATTACAACACTAGATTAAAACTAGGTTTAATTTACAAGCCTTCTAGATTAATGTGAGAATGTAATTAAATACATTTTACAATATTGAATTAGGATAGAGTTAGGTTAAATTAGCTTAAAACAGGCCCAAGGCCTAATGTGGATCTATAAAATACCTCACAACACTAGAACAAGGAAACATTAGGTCCAATTTATCATTAATTATTCCCATATCAAGCAAGAGATACTTTTTTCTATGCTACATTTAGCCCCCACTTTAGTGAGAGGATGAAATTGCTTCAAAGTCACCCTAAAGTAGACATTCAAGAGGGGTCCAATCGTACCAATGTAGATGGTCTAGGATAAAAAAGATCAAGGAGGTAAGCAAGCCCCTAGGATCCAAGATCCCAAGTCAAACCGACATAAGCACAAGAGGACACGCACAAGGTGAATGATTTGTAGCAAAACAAGATATGCGATCATGCAATGACAATAACTAGAAGGGAAAGAAGTACAAATGAGGAGAAATAAAAAGGTGGATCAAGCTTCGACTATTTCCCCTACACGATGTGGATCGAATCTAGGTTGTTTGTCCATAAAATGCATACTCACTCTGAGGTGACGAAACTCATGGCTATCCGTTAGGTGAGAAGTCCTAGAAGTTGAGACACATACACTCAAGGCTAGTAGGTACTCACACACATGCAAGTGGCTATGAGGAAATTTATGCCTCGGTTGGGCTTCCAGCTCAAACCATACCAAAGTTATAGCTCCTGATAACTTTAATAAGGCGCCACACAAAAATGATCTTCAAGCTCCATAAGGCTAGGAAAAGTTCATATGCTTGAAACTCATAGACATTGTAAATGCAAAATAGTACAAGGAATGTTCAAAAGGATTTTGTTTAGTTCGTGGAATGTGTCTTCTTAGGTAACATTGTGCCTAATGTTTCCAAGAGAGGACAAGTCAAAGAAATATCATGCTCTTGGAGGAAATCAAGTTCAATGCCACCATCAAGAAAAGGATGCATCACAAAAAGAAATAAAAATCGCGTAGTGAAACATGAGTGTTGATGTATGCCCCCACTTTAAAGTGGTTCCTTACATCATAACTATGAGAAATTTCTTTAAAGTAGATGAATATATGAGAGCTTATTCAAAAAGCCCAATACCAAGTCATGTGTTTCCAATAAGCTACATCATGAAAATGGTAGTATGTCATGTGTGAGCCAACTTAAGGCATGTCATCCACATCACAAGATTTATGTTATATGTTTATGAAATGTTAACGACTAGCAAAAAGAGACAGTGACAAGTGGCATATGAGGACAAGGCTAAGTAACCCCTTGCCCCCACTTAGTGTAGGACAAGGGTGAGTAGCAATGACTGATGAAATGAATGCTACAGTGAAAATCAGTATCAATTAGAGGAATTAGGTGCTCCCACATAAGGAAGAGTACCAAGCTCCTTAAGATTTTGGATTTTACTACTAAAAGCCTTACATTCATTAGTAAAATGATTGTGAACTCTGTGATAGGCGCAAAATGAAGTCTTGTAATAGAATTTATTTCAAGTTCTTGGAGGGAGAGATATCAAGTGATCTTGGAGGAGTCTTGAAAGATACCCTCTTGATCAATGGTAGAAGGTATTCCTATAGTTTGTGACAAAGAAACATGTTGCTTAGTACCAAATTTTATACCTATGCAAGATCCCTTAGACTACGAGATTTTGTTCTCTCCTTTATAGGAGGGTATAAAATCTAACAAACTCAAATCATTAGTGTTTTCTGAAATGACATTGGCATTAAGCGAAGATGTCATTGTTTGTTTCATTTCTTGCAAAGGATAATTTGCAAGACCACTAGTGTCTATCAGTTCAGGATGTACTACAGTTAAAGTTGTCTTAGAAAGATGTTTTGTGATAGTGTTGATATTAAGTGAAGGTTTTTTCAATTCTATCAAAGGACAATAACCAAGACCATGAGTCGTTTCCTACGTGTTAGGCTCTATAGGCTTGTGGATACCTTGTTCTCTAACACCACATCCTTTTTCACTATAGCCAAGTTGTTTCATAAGTTCATAACCTTTTCCATAAAGATTTTTCATTGCTTTTGGATCTAGTGGTTGCTCATGATTAAGTTCATCAAAGTTTGTTGTGTAATCTATTGTCTTTTGTTCTAAAGTGGATGAGGTGGATGTTGTTGAAGGGTCTTCCAAATTTTGTGTTGACATTACCGCTTTCTCTTTTCCCTTGTCAAATTCTTTGTGTATAATCTTGTATTCTCCCATGACTGTATGTTTGAAATCTAGAGAACCCCAATTGTCTTCTAATAGCTTCGTGACTTTTGCAAAAAAAAATTCTTTTTCTTTCTATTGCATGGGTTCAACTTGCATAGTTGGTGTTAGTGTTGCTAAAGGATTTTTTTTGTTTTTCTCAATGTTCAAACAATTTTTTGGGTTAGGATCAACTTCGAGTGTGTACACTTTGTTATTGTAGATGTATTTCATTTTATGATGAAGAGTAGAAAGCACCCCATTTATTGCATGAATCCATGGTTTGCGTAAAAGGAGATTATATGAAAGTTCATGAGGCATAACATGGATTTTTGTTTCCAATGTGGCCTTCCCAACTGTAATAGGTAAAGTAATCACACTGAGCAATTTTTTTTTACATTGTCAAATTCCTTAATAGAAAAAGAATCAGGTTGAGTGTTTGATTTATCAACGCCAAGCCTATCCAAAAGGCTCACACTACACACATTAAGGGAAGAGCCAGTATCTACAAGAGTTCTCTTTATCCCTTTTCTTTTGTATTGAGATACTATTATGAAAGATTCATTTTGTTTTTGCACCTCCAAAGGGAGGAGTTCCCTTTGGTGGAAAAAAATGTCAGCATTTATTCCTTGGATCATGGCTTCTATGTCATTTGGTTGCATATTAGAAGGGATAGGAACTTGTTGTAAGGTTGTTTGAATCATGCTGTGGTAGTGATGAGATGCTTGAATAAGGTCCCATAATGATATCTTAGCAGGAGTATTCTTTAGTTGGTCAACAAGATTGTACTCCTTTCCACTTTGTGGATATAAATGAGGAGGACTTGGTAAGATGAGGTTAGGCAACGGTAGGGGTTTTGGGGTGGGTTGTTGTGGTTGCGGATTATTTCTAGTGTTATATGTATGAGCAATGGTATTATGACTCGGCTGCTTCAAAACATTATTCTTAGGTGGGTAGAGGATGAATTCAAGTTTGTTTTGAGTTTTTGGTTTGTGTGAAGGGGGGTAAAGGATGAGTTGAGGTTGAATAATATTAATGTCCCTTAGTGAAGGAGAGTCTAATGTGGCATCATCATGTTCTTCTACCATGTTATTGTCAATGGTATCTTTTTCTTGCACCATGAGATCCTCCCTAGGAGGAGAGTTTTTAAGAGAATGACAAACCAAATGTTTTTGACATTCAAGGATTGGTTCTTCTAAACTAACTTCATCACAAGTAAGGGAGTTATCAATGGTGAGGAGATATGGGGAAGGCTCTCCTTGATCATAATTTTTCTCGAAGGTCTCATTCTCTTGTGCCATATTATCTACCCTGGTAGGAGAGCTTGTAATATGTTCATCCGTGGTTAAATTTTGTGAAGAAGCTTCATCACAAGTAAGGGAGGAATTAAGAGAAGGAAATATATGATTTTAATTCTTCCCAAATGGTAGGAGCATTAGGGAAGGGAGGGTCGAGATTCTCATGAATTTTAATAGGTATATCTTCTAACACCAACCTATCCTCTTTGCATCGAGGAGGGATATTAGGAAAAATAAAATTTTGATTGTCATGGCTATGGAGTCTAAGTAAGGTGATGTTTAGAAATGTTTCTATGATCTCATCTTCTTGTTTTCTAATATCTTCCAAAGGGGGATGAGGAGAGAGACAATCAAGACCCTCAATGCTTATATCCTCTTTCACCAAGATACCTTTGTCACCAATAGGAGAGGTATCTGGAGAAGAACAAGTATGATTGCTATGATTGTCAACACTACCATCCTCACCAATGAGCAATGTAATATTAAGGATTGTGTCAATGGTTTGATGATTAACATGTTTCTTAATGACCTCATTGTTGTAATCTAAATTGAGATCATGAGAGGGAATGTTGTATTTATGCAATCCATTTTTTACCAAATCAAAGCCACATCTCTTGAAAGTAAACATGCTATCATGGAAAAGTAAAGAAAGTGCAATGCATGATTTAAAGTGAAATGTTTAAATGCAATTTTTAGATGTGAAACAAGGTAATTTTCTGATTACATTATGCAACAACCTGAAAAATGAAATATGGTAAATACAAATTTGAAATTGAGCAATGCATGAAATGAGCTAATGTAAGCTATATCTAATGAAATGCATGTAACAAAAATATAGCCAACTAATATAGATAGTTAATGGCAAAAAATAGAAGTGCAGAAACAAGGTTTTCAGTGTTGTAAAAGGCAGTTTCAGGGGTGCAAAGGGACTAATTAGCCCAAGGTGGTGAATAGTCCCAGTGGGTATTTTTTTCAGATTTTTTTAAATTTTTTTGATTGATTTTTATGTTTTATGTGTTGTATGATGTAGACCTAAGATGCAAATGCATAATTTTTTTTAAAAATTAATGATTTGAGATAGGAAAATGCAACCTATATGCACTGTCACTAATGCAAAATTTGAAACCCTATAATGCAACTTAACTAATGCAAAATGCAATGCAATGTTAATGCAATCTCTTTCTAGGATGATGATGGACTCCAAATCAGAGAAGAAGATATTTGAAAAGTAGGTTAACCAAAATGAAACATAGAAAATATGTTGAGTTTCTTTTTTGCTTCTAGGGCTTTGTACTTAAAAGGAGAGAGGCTATTTTCAATCTTTCACTCAAGAACAAACCCTTCAGATTTCAATGCAAAAGAGATTGAAATATGACAAAGGGAAGGCTCTAGGGAAATGATATCAACAAATGAGGGTTCACCACCAAGTGTAAACTTGGAAAATGCAAGATGTTTAAAAACACACTATGAAATGCAAAAAGACCTAGAAAGATGAATAAAAATGCAAGTAAAAAAAAAAAGGAAAGTAAAACAAAAAGTGTGCACCTGCAAACTTATGGAGGCTGGAATGAAGGCTAAAAATGTTGTTGATCTTGAAATTCTGACCTACTGGGACTCATTTTCCATTCTAGGTGAATCAATCACAGGTTTGGAAAACTGTACCAGAGCTTGTTTTATCCAAATGGGTATCCAAATCTACAAGAATCTTTGAAAAATAGGTATAGTGGTACTCATTCACCACTAATGACGAATGAGTCCACTTTGACATTTCTAAAAACCCAAAAGTGGAATCTGGAGCTCTTGGTCTACTCTTTTTGTACCTCTAGGTGTCTATATTTGAAACCCTGATTTTCGACACTATAAGTGACTTTTTGTGAATATTTTGACCTCTCCAATAGGGAGATGACTTAAAAAAATTTGAAACCTATTCTTCAATCATCTCCAAGCCTTCAAAGTACCTAGATCTACAATCACACAAAGAAAGAGAGAAAATGTTGAATGTTAGGGAATAGGGGTTTTCCTTGGTCAAACCCCATTTAGGTAATTAAACCAAATGAAGAAATAATATAAAGCATGCACATGAAATAATGGAATTAGAACCTTGCCATGATAATGGATCTTCAATTGCTACAACAATGGATGAAGAATTTTCCCTTGAATGCCTTAGAATTGGTCTTGATTGCTATCTTGATGCTTGTGTGAAGACTTAAAATGCTAAACCCTAGCTTGCTTGACTTGAGATGGACAATGAATGAATAAAATAATTATTATAAGTTTGATTATATATGCAATCCACTCAAATTCCCATTAATTTGATCCCCAAGGCTGACATTGAAGAAAATTAAACTTAAAACCTAATTTTTCCCACTCCAACCCTAAAAATAGCTCAAATGGGACTCATTCGCCATCCTTGGAAAATGGGTCCCACCTAGATGGGACTTATTCACCCAAAGTGGTGAATGGGTCACACATGGGCTCTTTTGCTAGCTGGGATGTCAGGGAGTGAATAATTTTAGTCTTTTATGTTGATTTTATCAGGTCTTTGATCAAAATAAGCCTTGGGATGCGCAATATGGGGTCATCGGGGCCTATTAATGATGATGTACAAATTTCAATGTGAAAGTTTGATTAAATACACTTTGTAGCATTAAAATGAGGTCCACATAGCCTAGAAGGGCATAACATCCAATGTGAATGTGTAAAACACATTACAACACTAGATTAAAATTAGGGTTAATTTATAAGCCTTCTAGATTAATGTGAGAATGTAATTAAATACATTTACATTATTGAATTAGGACAAAGTTAGGTTGAATTAGCTTAAAACGGGCCCGAGACCTAATGTGGATGTGTAAAACACCTCACAACACTAGACCAAGGCAACATTAGGTCCAATTTATCATTAATTATTCCCATATCAAGCAAGAGATACTTTTTACTACTCTAAACTTGCATTGATGTCAAATTTGGTGATTCTTTGTGATGCAGAGTAGGGTGGAGTATTTTCACACACAATTTAACAACTTCTTCAAGATTTCAAACCCTAACTATGGTGGTTTCACACATAATCTCGTATTTCTCCTTGTAGGTCTCCAAACCTAGTTTCTTATGCATATCTTTTAGAGAACGTCTTTAACCCACAAACCATTGACCATATCAAATACCCATTAGGCCCCTTTTCAACATATCCAATTTGGTACTAGGGCTATTTTGTAACAAATCCTTCCAATTTGATCAACTACACTACTCCAAGGCTAAATTAGGCCATTTTTCCAAAGCAAGTATGAGAAATTCAAACACCAATCCTCAAATATTCACTCCAAAATCTCTAACACACCATATAGGGTCGAATTATACATGTTTTATCACAAAAATTCACCACAATTTTTCTATTACACAAAATCTCTAACCTACCTAGCTTTCCTAAGCCTAACACATGAGGATGTTAGGATAAGGTTGGCTCAAATCCACCCCAAACTCCATCTCCTGCTCTCACAAACCCAAAAAAATCTAAAAGAACACTAAATCCATCCATTCCACTGAGTTTGGCCAAATTTCAATGGTGGAATGGGCTGCAAAACATTATTTTAGTTCACAAACCCTTAAACCTAGGGTTTACAAGCGGTCTTCAGAAAAATACTTCAAACTACCTCATTTCTTGGTTAAATTCAATAAAATCAAAATGAATTCATAGTAGATTCATTTTCTCAACTTCTCACATGTGTTTTATGTCATGAATTAGTAGTACGAAGCTGTACTATTCACAAGAAATGTAGAAAACAAAAAAAATTACTAGAAAACAGAGTTTTTCTTTATTGTTATGCACCAAAATCAACTTCTAGAAGTTGCCTCAAAGTTTGTGAGGCCTTTTTAAACTTGTTCCAACAGAAAACCAATGGTCTTCAACTAGTTCTCAAATAGGTGACCATTCAACTTCCTAGAAATGCAAAAATTACAAAGTTACACAAGCAACTTTTGCAACATTATTACAAAATTGACAAAACTAAACAACATGACCCTATATGACTTGAAAACATAAAAAATGGTCACAATGGACCTTATTACATCAAAATATGACTTGACACCTGAACAGGACTCATATTTACACCTATTGACCACAGTTGACTAGGTTCTCCTGCACCATACACCTGGAGAGAAAAAAGTCTAAGGTTCCTCCTGAGATCAGGTCCTGAACTATTGTGCCATGCTTCTTGATATCGTGTTCTAACATCCAAGTGGAATCTTCCATTGGTAAGCCTTGCCATTTGACTAGGTATTCATGGTAGACATTGTGCCTTGTTCTCTTGGCTTCCCTTGTGTCCACAATGTATTCAAGCTTCAATGGCTCAGAGGGTGGTAGGATCTTTGACCCAATATTCATCAACAACATCTACATCAGCACCTGTACCTTCATCCACATATCCGTTGAAATGGTATAGGTTAGAATATTAAAAATAGGAGAGATAGCCACTCCAAGAGGGAGTTCTATCTCACAGGCATTGGCCTCAAACTTATGGACCACTCTACATGACCCAATTTTCTTCATTAGCAACTTGGTGTACTTTCCCTTTGGAAATCTCTCTTTCCTCAAATGTGCAAGGACCAAGTACCCCACCTTGAGTTGAACATCCCTTGTTTTCAAATTAGCATGTTTCTTATACTTTTCAACACTTTTCTATAGATTTTCTCTAACTTGTTGGTGTATGTCCCTCATAGCCTCTACAAATTCTTCTCCCTCAACACTCCTCTTCTCCATTCCCTTCAAATCCTTGAGCTCAAACACACCTCTAGGTTTTAGAACATACACCACCTCAAATGGTGTTTTCCCAATTCTTCTATTGATTGAATCATTGTAGGCATATTCAACTTGTGGAAGAACCAAGTCCCATTATTTTCCATGTTCCTTTGTGAGGCATCTCAAAATATTTCCAAGTGATCTATTGACAACTTCAGCCTTCCCATCCATTTGTGGATGAATATAGGCAGTACTAAAGGTCAAATTTTTTCCAAGCTTCCTCCAGAGAGTCCTCCAAAAGTGACCTATGAACTTTGAATCCCTGTATGATACAGTTTTCAATAAGAGACCATGAATTCTAACTATTTCTTGGAAAAATAACCCTACAATGTGAGAAGCATCATTTTTGCACTTGCATGGAATAAAGTGGGCCATTTTACTAAGTCTATCAACAAAAACAAACACACTATCATAACCCCTCTGATTTTTTGGCAAACCTAACACAAAATCCATACTTAGACTCTCCCATGGTTTGCTAGGTATTGGTAAGGGTTGATAAAAACCTACATTGGAAGTAGAACCCTTGGCTCTTTGGAAGATTACACAATTTTCTATAAACTTTTTGACATCTACTTTCCATCTTTGGCCAAAAGTAGAATCTCATTACCTATTCCAATGTCTTATCAACCCCAAAATGTCCTCCTAAACTACCACAATGTTTCTCCTTTATCAAATTAGTTCTCATGGAGCAGTTTGGAATGCATAATTGAGCACCTTTAAACAACAATCTATCTTGCAATAGAAAATCAAAATATTCATCATGAAAAGAATCTTTAATTTGATCACAAACAACATATACCTCTTTGAATTCTTCATCGTCTTTGTACATACCCTCCAAGGCATCTATTCCCACACTTTGAAGTTGGATTTCATGCGTGAACATTGACCTTCGACTTAAAGCATTTTCTACCTTGTTGGATTTTCCTTTTTTGTGTTTGATTGTAAAGGTATAGCTCTACAGGTACTCTACCCACTTCACATGTCTGTGACTTAGCTTATCTTGACTATTCAAAAATTTTAAAGTATGGTTGTCGGTGAAAACAATGAACTCCTTGGGAAAAAGGTAGTGTCTCCATTTCTTTAGGGAATTCACCATTATATATAGCTCCAAATGATAGGATCAGTACTTCCTCTTTGCTTCATTAAGATTTTCATTAAAGAAAGCCACTGGTCTACCTTCTTGGCTTAAGATTGCACCAATTGCAAAGCCACTTGCATCACACTCTATAGTGAAAATGTTATTGAATCAGGTAGTGCAAGGATGGGTTGTTGTGCCACTCTATTTTTCAAATATTGGAAGCTTCTTTCTGCCTCATTAGTCCACTAAAATCTTTTCCTTTTATCTCCTTTGATGATGTCAATAATTGGTGAGCAGATGTCACTGAAATTATTTATAAATTTCCTCTAGAAACTAGCAAGTCCATGAAAGCTTCTTACCTCCCCTACTAATTTTGGAGTTGGCCAACTGAGAATTGCCTCTAATTTGGTGGGATCCATATTCAATGAACCTTTGGAGATCAAGAAACCAAGATATACTAGCCCCTCTTTCATGAATTCACTTTTTTTGAGGTTTATCATCAACTTCTCTTCATTCAACTTCTGCAAAACCATGTCAAGATGTTGCAAGTGATCTTCTTTAGTCTTACTAAACATAATTATGTCATAAAAATACACAACAACAAATTTTCCAATGAAAGGCTTTAAAACTTCATTCATTAGTCAAATAAATGTGCTTGGATCATTTGAAAATCCAAAGGGAATTACCATACATTCATACAGACCCTCATTGGTTTTAAATGTAGTTTTCCATTCATCCCCTTTTCTTAACCTAATCTAATGATAACCACTTTTTAAGTCAATCTTTGAAAAATAACATGCACCTCCCAAGCAGTCTATCAAATCCTCCATCCTTGATATTGGAAACCTATATCTAATGGTGATTTTGTTGATTTCCCTTGAGTCAGTACACATTCTCCAATCCCCATCCTTTTTAGGTGATAAAACAATAGGGACAACACATGGGCTCAAACTTTCCCTTATTAAGCCTTTATCTAACAATTCTTGGACCGTCCTTCTTATTTCAGTCATCTTGTATGTAGCCTTATTTGGTAAATTTGCACTAGGTATAAGGTATATGTGATGGCTTACATCTCTCATGGGAGGAAAATAGCTAGGAAACTCATCAACTGCAATATCCTTGTACTTGTTTAACAAAGATTTAACCTCACTAGGTATATCCTCAACCTTGGTTGCTGCTAAAATAGATTTAGGTCTAATCACTAAAGCATACCCCTATCCACCTTCTTCCTTCAATGTTTTCAAGAATTTTTTCTCCCCAACTACCATAACACTAGACCTAATTTTTTCATCAAATTCCTCATCTTGTAGTGGTGTTAATGTGAATGAAGTTCCATATTTTTCCATCACATAAATTTTTTTCTGGCCATCATGGTTTTCTTTTCTGTCATACTATCAGGCTCTTCCTAGTAGCAAGTGAGAAACATCCATGGGGATGATGTCACATAGGATTTTATCTTTATACCCCCCAATATTAAACTCTACCCATGTTTTCTCATTGACCAAGACTTGTTGACCCTTATTCAACAAAGATACTTTGTAAGGTGTGGGGTGTGGGATTTTCTTCATGTTTAACTTCTCTACCATCTCTAAGGAAACCAAACTATCAATAGAACCTGAATCAAAAACTACCTTACATACCTTTCCATGTGATTTGTAGGTGCTTTTAAACAATGACTTCCTTTGTGGAGGCTCCTTGATTGTTGGCACCTTAATGAGTGTTTTTCTCATCGTCAAAGACTCACCTATCTCAAGAGTGGCATGTTGAGAAGGTGAATTGACACTTTCATTGTCTTTCTCATGCACAATTTGGGTTCTCATCTCACCTCCATGTGAACTTGAAGCTTGCTTGTTCGGGCACTTCCATGTTGTATGACCAAATTGGTTGCATTGGTAAAATCTTCCTGAGAAAGTATTTGACCATCTCCCTTCTACACCAAATCTACCTCTTCCACTAGGTCTTCTACCTTTCAAATTACCCCATGATTCACCACTTTTCTCTTGGTGGTTGCTTGACTATCCTTGCTCCTTTTATGACTGTCCTCTTGCACCAAATTTTCCTCTACCTCTTCCTTGCTGTTCTTTTCTCCTTTTTATCCATTCCTCTACCTTGATATCCAACTGAAAACACTCTTCAACTATCTTAGGTGTAGTGATACCAGTTTCATCTTGAATATTGAGCCTTAGCTCATTTAGGTTTCTTGCTACCTTTTCTACTTCATCTTTAGTATGTATTTCTCTAATACTTAATTTATAGAACTCTTCAGTGTATGCCATAACATATAACTCCTTTTTTAAAAAGTTTTGTAGCTTCCTAAAGGTCTGAATTGCATAATCTGTAGGCATAAATTGTCCTTTCACCTTAGCTACCATTCTATCCCATGTTCAAACTTATCTTAATCTTTCCCTTCTTTACTCTTTCCTCTTGAACATAGTTCCACCATGTTAGGGAAGGGCCCTTCAACTTGGTTTTTTCCAATTTCACCTTCCTATTATCTTCTATCTCCTCAAATTCAAAGAAATTATCAAGAGCATTTATACAACCCAACACTTCTTCATTGTTCATCTTTCCACCGTACATGGGTACTTACACTTTCACCTTAGGAGTATCCCCCTTAACATCCTTCAACATCCTAATCATTATGGATTCTTCAGGGTCCATTTACTCTTCATCTTGGACTCCTCCTTGAGGGTTTTCACTCTCACCCTCATCCTCTTTGTCACTTTGTTCACCACTGACCATTCCTCTTCTTTGTTTTTTCTCTAGGGCTGCAATTCTGGCAAGGGAAGCTTCATGAGACTCCTTATTTAGTCTCACCTCCTTAGCATATTGCTCCTTTAATTCTCTTACTTCTCTGGCCATTTGATTGATTTTTGGAGGCATCTTACTTATTCAAGCTTTTCAACCACTCTTCCACTTCTTAATCAGAACATATGCTCTAATACCACTTGATGTAGAGCAGGGTGGAGTATGTTCACACAACACAATTTAATAACTTCTTCAAGATTTCAAACCCTAACTATGGTGGTTTCACACATAATCTCCTATTTCTCCTTGTAGGTCTCTAAACCTAGTTTATTTTGCATATATTTTAGAGAAGGCCATTAACCCACAAATCATTGACCATCTCAAATACCCATTAGGCCCCTTTTCAATTATCCAATTTGGGACTAGGGTTATTTTGTAACAAATCCTTCAAATTTGATCTACTACACTGCTCCAAGGCCAAATTAGGTCACTTTTCCAAAGAAAGTATGAGAAATGTAAATACCAATCCTAAACTATTCACTCCAAAAGCTCTAACACATCATATAGGGTGTACTTATATAGGTTTCATCACCAAAATTCATCACAATTTTGCTATCACATAAAATCTCTAACCTACCTAGCTTAGCCTAACACATGAGGATGTTAGGCTAGGGTTGGCTCAAATCTGCCCCAAATTCCATCTCTTGCTCTCAAAAACCCAAAAAAATCTAAAATCACACTAAATCCCCCCATTCCATTGAGTTTGACCAAATTTCAATGGTTGAATGGGCTACAAAACATTATTTTAGTTCATAAACCCTTAAACCTAGGGTTTACAGGCGGTCTTCAGAAAAATACTTCAAACTACCTTATTTCTTGATGAAATTCAACACAATGAAAACCAATTCATAGTATATTGATTTCCTCATCATCTCACATGTGTTTTATGTCATGAATAAGTAGTACAAAGCTGTACTATTCACAAGAAATGCAGAAAACATAGAAAATTACCAGAAAATAGAGCTTGTCTTTATTGTTATGCACCAAAATCAACTTCTAGAAGTTTCCTCAAAGTTTTTGAGGCCTTTTTAAACATGTTCCAATATAAAATCAATGGTATTCAACTAATTTTCAAAAAGGCAACCGTTCAACTTCCTAGAAATGGTAAAATTGCAAAGTTGCACAAGCAACTTTTGCAACATTATTACAAAATTGACAAAACTAAACAAAATGACCCTATATGACTTGAACACATAAAAAATGGTCACAATGGACCTTATTACATCAAAGTATGACTTGACACCTGAACATGACTCATATTTACACCTATTGACCATAGTTGACTAGGTGCTCCTGCACCACTTTGATTAGTTGCATTATCTTGTCATTAGTAATATCACTGGTGTCAACCTCTAGTGTTGCATTGAAAATAATGTGTATGGATGAGTTGCTATAGTATAGTTTGTTTGGTGTTGTTGAGGAAGAATTACATGTGATGAGCACTTGTTTGTGGTGCTTGGTTTCCAAGTTCATTTGAGAAAATTTGAATAAAAGAAGAAACAGTGTGTTCAAGAGATGTTTTGTATGACAAAGTAGTGTTCTGGTTTTGCTCCAGATTTATTCTGTGTTGAATATTTTCTTGTGTGGTTTAGATATATTGATCATAGGCATTTAGTGGTGTTATATCCAAATTTTCTAGTTTTGGATTGACATGCAAAGAAATTTGTGTTTTCTAGTGTGTGAACAATGTATTGTAGTAGTGTTTGGGAGAAATGGTTTTTCTCTGCATTTCTCCCTTGTTTGGTTTCTAGTATTATGGTTCTAGAAGTGTTCTTATAATATTCATATCTATCCTCAATATTATTTTTTTGAATTTTGGTGCTCTACAAGGATTGATTCATGTGTTATAGTGTGTGGAAAGTTAACAGAGTATCCAAGATGAGTATGTTCTTTAGGTGAAATTTATTGTGAAGGAATTGGTTGGTTTTTAGGGTGTTTATAGAATATTCTAGATTGTGTTCAAGTGATGTATTCTTTCTGTGAGTTGTCTTTGGATCTAAGGAAGTGTGTACTTAATTATTTAATTATGTTTACAGAGGTATGGATGACCTTGTGTGTTTACACTAATTTCATATATGCTTCAGTATTTGTGGAAGTGTAGCACAGTGTGTATGAGTGGATTTGGGTCTGAGTTATGTAGTGGTGTGGTCCAATTTCATTCCCTTCCACCATGAGAATGCTTAGTGCCAAACTAATTTGAATTTTCATGGTTGAGGTGCATAGTTGACCTTGGAGATTGTTTTCAAGGTTGAGGATGTCATAAAATTTTGAGTTGATGGAGAATAATCTAATGTGAAGTGTAGGGTTGTGAAATGTGAAAGTGTGAAACATAGTGTGATATTTAATGTGTTAGACTACTGGAAGTAGTGAGTAGAAGGTTTCTACATTCTTCAGATATACTATGAATGTGTTGGTGATGCTATGGTGTATCTTTTTGTTGCTTTGAGATGGATTTCTCATTGTAACATTCTTCTTTCTTATTTTATGTAATCTAGTAGTGGGCCATTGGTAGTGAGCCCTCTGTTAGTGAGCTTATTGTATTTGGTGTTGCAATTACTTTATATTGTGATCTAATTCTCACCGTTGTTTTTCCCTTCTTTGATTTTCCATGTAAATCTAGTGTTCTCATGTGTTTGGATGTATTTGTGTTACTATTTTTCATGTTTACATTTTACTAATGCATGATATGGGTGTAAGTGGTTTTTAAAGGCTAATAAGGTTAATGTGGATTTGAATGTTAATGAGGGTTTTGATGTTTTAATGTATAAATTATTCACCCTCCACTCAGTTGTCTTGTGCATTCAACAATTGGTATCATAGCAAGGTTCCTTGGAAGAAAGATTAATCGCTCGAGGTAGATTTGGGATGGTGCACAAGAAGGAGGATCCTTTGTTTGATGGATTTGATTATGCATTCTAGAAGACCATGATGGAAGGTTTCCTTGTTTCACTAGGGTTTGGAGTTTGGAAGTCTATTGAATCTGGATATATTGTGCTTGCAAATGGTCTTAGCATTGTTGATGAAATAAAGGCTTATGGGAATAATGGGAAAGCAAGGTATTCTATTTTGAGTAGTCTTTCTAATACTAAACTTATGAAAGTTATGATTATTAAAAATTCCAATGAGATCTAGAAAAAGTTGGAAAGTGTTTACGAAGGAGATGAAAAAGTCAAGTAAAAAGCTAAGATGCAAAACCTAAAGATCAAGTTCGAATCCCTGAAAATGTTAGAGGATGAAGATATTAATAGCTACATATAGAAAGTGGATGAAGTTTTAAATTGCATCAAAGGTCTTGGTGGAAATATTGAAGATGATGAGGTGGTAAAGAAGGTACTGAGTACTCTACCTAAATCCTATAGTCATAAGGATTCTGATATTGAGGAATTTTAGAATCTAAATAACTATTGTAGAGATCATCTACTTGGTACTTTAACTGCTTTTGAATTAAGAGAGTTTGGTTCAAGTGATTCAAAGAAAGATATTTATTTTTAAGTGGGAAAATAAAAGAATAATGGGGAATTTGATCTGGAAAAAAATTATGAGTTGGAAGAAAACTTTGTGAGGAAATTGAAAAAGGTCACTGGAAAATACATAGGTAAGTTACCTTTCAAATGCTTTAATTGTGGAAATATTGGTCACTATGCCTCAAAATGTTCTATCAAAGCTTCAAAATATAAGTATAAGGAGAATAAAGGTAAATCAATTAAGAAAAGTTACTTGTTAGAGAATATGCTAGTATATCTGATGATGAATTTGATTACCTTCATGATGAAGATGATTAATGCTTGTTCATGGTTCTAAATGTTGGAACTAATTCTACTAACTCTGAAAGATGTATGAAGGAAAGTACTCCAGAGATAGGAGCAATGGCCACTTCTCTTCATGGTAGGGACAAAAAGAATAACTAGATCATTGACAATGGATGCATGCTCGAATCACATGACAACTGATAAGAGTATGTTTGTTAAACTTGAAAATTTTGAAGGTGGTTTAGTTAAGTTTGGTGATTATACATTTGCTAAGATATGTGGAAAAGGTTAAATAAATTTTGATGGAAAGCATAATACAGATGAAATTCTTTATGTTAAGGGTATACAACATAATCTTCTAAGTGTAGGAAAAATGTGTAGAAAAGGATATAACCGTGTGTTTTAGGATGATTGTTGTGAGATCAAAAAAGGATTTGGAATTGTGGTTGTTGCTAGAAGAATAGATGGAAATGTTTATTAGCTTAAAGTTTCTAATGGTGTGTATTTTATGACTCAAGTTAATGAAAGTTGGCTATGGCATAGAAGAATGTGTCATATCGATTTTGATAGCCTAGAGAGGATAAGTTCAATTCAAACTATGAGAGATCTGCCAAAGATTATTTAAAGCCTATCAATATTGCATGTAAGGAATGTCATATTAGAAAGCAAGCTAGAAGGCGTTACAAATTCAAAGAAAAATCTTCTACCAGTCCTTTGGAGTTGGTGCATACAGACCTTTGAGGACCTACAAAAACAAGAAGTTTTCAAGGTGGTAGGTATTTCATGTTGTTAGTTGATGATTATTCTAGAATAACAGGTTATTTTTCTCAAAGAAAATTCATAAGATCTATAGATAATTTCAAGTCATTTAAAGCCATGGTTGATAATGAAATGGATATGAAAATCAAGTGTTTGAGATTTGATAGAGGTGGAGAGTTCACCTCCAATGAGTTTGAATTTTTTTGTGAAGATCATGGAATAAAAAGGAAGTTTTCAACCCATAGGACTCCTCAACAGAATGGAGTAGTTGAAAGGAAGAATATAAATTTTCAGGAAGCTATAAGAAGTATCATGAAAGAAGAAAATCTACTAAAATTATATTGGAGAGAAGCAATTCATACTACAGTCTACATACTTAAAAATGTGCAAGAAAGAGAAAATAGTTCAAAGACTCCTTATCAGTTATGGTATGAAAGGACTCCTACTATCAAATATTTCAAAGCATTTGGAAGAAAATGCTATATTAGGAGAGATGAAGAAAGCTTAGGAAAGTTTGACACAAGATCTGATGAAGGAATCTTCCTTGGTTATTCTACAAAATGAAAAGCTTATTGGTGCTAAAACAAGAGGCTAAAAAGAATTGATAAAAGTGAAAATGTCAAAGTGGATGAAGATCTACATAAAATTTCAATGATGATAGATGGGTATGAATTAGATGAGTCCTCTTGTAGAGAAGAAGAAGAGAAGGATGAAGGTAAGGAAACTGAATTACAAGTTGAAGAGGAAGAAGCTCCAGAAGAGATCCCCAAAACCCCTAAGTATGTGCAGAAGAATCATTTGAAGATCATATCATTGGTGACAAAAGAAGAGGTGTATTGACAAGAAGAAAGTTTTCTATGATAGAAGAACAAGTAAACTTATGTTTACTTTCCAAAGTTGAACCTAAAACAGTGATTGAAGCATGCAAAGATGAATATTGGATCATGGCTATGGAAGAAGAACTAATGCAGTTTGAGAAGATTCATACTTGGGAAGTTGTCCCAAGACCAACAAACAAGAATGTGATTAGAAATAAGTGGGTGTTCTGGAATAAATTGAATGAGAGCGGAAAAGTTGCTAGAGATAAGGCAAGGCTTCTTTGTAAAGGTTACTTACAAGTGGAAGGAATAGATTTTGAGGAGACCTTTTCTCCAGTGGCAAGGATGGAAGCTATTAGGATGTTTTTGGATTTTTAAGAACACAAATATTTTAAAGCATATCAAATGGATGTGAATTTTGGGTATGTGTAGGATCATCATGGAAAAAACAGGCCCTTAAGTGGCAAAAAATTCAAAAAAATTAGAATTACACAATTGACATAAAAATCTGAATAAGTTATCTATATTATTTCAAAAATATGTAAGAATAGAATCTGTAACAAATTGAATGTAGTTTCTAAACTACTAGGTTTATTTTTAAAAAAATCTATTTAGTGAAAATTTGAAATTTCAATGTAGTAGTACTTAAATTTTTGGGAAAAAATAAGAAGTAGGTGTTTGTCTAACCACAATAAAATGATAATATTTTTTTATAATATTTAGATATAAGTAGAGGACTCATGTCTCGATGTGATGCATATTTTTTTGTAATTTTTTTCCAAGTAAATAATTAATTATGAATTTTTATTATAACTTTTAAAAAATATAAAAACTTCGTATGTCTAACCACCTTAACTTGGTCAAAACTCCATGAATTTTTTTTTTTTTTAATCCTATAGTATGAAGCGTAGAATGTGATGCATGTTTCGGATTGAAAAAATATGATACTGTTTGAAAGCTATAGATGTTTTTCAATTAGCCTATCAATAAGGACTTTACTCGTAATTCAAATAGAAAATGAATAATAATTATTTGTTAAATTCAAAGTAAAGCATAACTTATATTGGTGGAAAGCTGAGAATCTCCTTTAAAAACCATTTTCGTTTCATCAAATTTGGGTTAAAAAAATGTCGTCAACCATATACCCTACAAATACCCATCATATTGCCACTTTTTGGCCCATCATGATCCTGCACATACCCATTTGTATTCTTGAATGATGAGTTGGAAGAAGTTTATATTGAACAACCAAAAGGATTTTAGCTATCAAATAATCCTAATATGGTTTGCAGATTGAAGAAGGCATTGTATGGAATCAATCAAGATCCTAGAGCTTCGTACACAAGATTAGATAGGTACTTATTGCAACAAGTATTCAATAAAGGTACTATAGATAGTAATCTTTACTTTAAAGTTTGAAAAGGATAAAATCTTGATTATGGTTGTGTATGTTGATGACATAATATTTGGAGGTAATGAAGTAATGTGCAAGAGATTTGCAAAAGACATGTAGAAATAATTTGAGATGTTTATGTTTGGGGAGATGAATTTCTTCCTTGGATTACAAATCAGTCACACAAAGAAAGGGATATTCATTTAATAATTAAAGTATTTCAAGGAAATGTTGAAGAAGTTTTGGATGGAAGAATCTATACTCGTATGTACCCCTATAGTTACTAGTTGCAAGATGAGTAAGAATGATGAATCTCCTAAGGTTGATTAGAGCAAGTACAAATCAATTATTGTAGGACTACTATATCTAACTGCTTTTAGACTAGATATCATGCATGTCATTTTTCTTGTGTCTAAATTTCAAGAAGATCCCAAAGAGTCATGCATGTTGCAGTAGTAAAGAGAATATTCAGATACTTGAAAGGAACTCTAGAACATAGCTTGCGGTATCCAAAGGATACTGATTTCTCTCTGAGTGATTATACAGATGCAAATTAGGCAGGTTATGTAGATGATAGAAAAATTAAAAGTGGTGGTGTATTATATATTGGAAGCAGGTTGGTGTATTGGACAAGTAAGAAGAAGGATTCAATATCATTATCTATTGCAAAGGCACAATACATTGTTGCAGCATCATGTTGCACACAAGTGTTATGGATGAAGCAAATGTTGAAGGATATCAGGGTTGTGTATGATGAACCAATTTATATCTTCTATGATAATACAAGTGCCATTAACATTTCAAAAATCTAGTAATGCATTCATAGACAAAGAATATTTCAATCAAGTATCACATTTTGAGGGAGAAAGTTGTAGAGAAAGACATGAAGTTGGAGTTTGTGCCTACTAAAGATTAGGCTACTGATATATTCACTAAGGCTCTTCCTAAGGATATTTTGAGTATCTCCATTAGGATTTGGGGGTTATTCCCCCTCTTATTTGAAATAGAGGCATAAGGATATGCATCATTTCAGAGGATCTAAAGATTCATTCCTTTTTATAGATTGATGTTGGAAACTACCTCTCAGAGGGAGTAGGTAGTGGCATTTTTGGTTTTGGTAGTTAGGGGGAGTAAGTGTTAACACTGTGTTGTAGGTTAATGTTGTCCTTTTTCAAGATGTGTCAAATTTTATGTTCAGTGGTTGCTGGTTGGTGTAGTATGTTGTGTACTCCTAAGGGGGATTATGTTGAGCAGTGAAGGAAAAGGTAGTTGTAGAGCAATTGTTGTCCCTTTATAGATGTTTCCTTTGGGGGATAGAAAGGATGTGGGTATGTGCAGGATCATGGTATGCCAAAAAGTGGCAATGAGGAAAAAAACACGTCTTTCATCGACCGAAAAACGCGAAAAATATCGTGTTGACATTTTTTAGGTTCGGGTGTCAGTACACACCACCAAAGAAAACACTAATCCTAGTTTTCCAAATCGGATATCCGATCCAAATCGGATATCCGATTTGAAATGGATATCCGATTTGAAACGGATATCCGATTTGTAGACTGTAACTTTAAAACAATGAAAATAGTTGTATATATATGATTTTTACAAATCGGATATCTGATTTGTAAAAAGCATATTTTGTTGTTGTTTTAAAGTAATGGTCTAGAAATCGGATATCCATTTCAAATCGGATATCTGTTTCAAATCGGATATTTGATTTGTGTACACATAGACCTAAGGATTAATGGTATATGGTAGAAGGTTGTTTGTGGTGATTGGTTTCCAAGTGCTTTTGATAAAATTTGAATAAAAGAAGAAATAGCGTGTTGGAGAGATGTTCTATGTGACAGAGTAGTGTTCTAGTTTTTCTCTGTATTTCTTCTGTGTTGATTATTTACTTGTGTGGTTTGGATATTTTTATTAGAGGTGTTCAAAGGTGTTATATCTAGATTTTTTCATTTTAGATCATCATGCAAAGAAATTTGTGCTCACTAGTGTGTGAATAGTGTATTGTAGTAGTGTCTAGGAGAAATGATTTTCCTCTGCATTTATGTGTAGTTTGGTTTCTGTTGTTGCAGTACTATAAGTGTGCTTATACTATTCATATCCATCCTTATTCTGATTTGTTTGAATTTTGGTGCTCCACAAGGATTGATTCATGTGTTACAGTGTGTGGAAAGTTAACTAGGTATGTAGGATGAGTATGTTCTTCTGGTGAAACTTATTGGGAAGAAATTTGTTGGTTTTCATGGTATTTAAGGAATATTCCATATTGTGTTGAAGTGATGTATGTTTTCTACGAGTTGTCTTTGGATCTAAGGAAGCATGTAATTATTTTTTTAATTGTGTTTACATTGGTACGACTGACCTTGGGTGTTTACACTAACTTTGGATATGCTTCGGTGTTTGTGGACATGTTGCATAGCGTGTATGAGTGGATTTGGGTTTGAGTTAAGTAGTGGTGTGGTCTACTTTCATTCCCTTCTACCGCGGGAATGCTTAGTACTGACCTAATTTGAATTTGCAAGGTTGAGGTGTATAGCTGACCTTGGAGATTGTTTTCAAGGTTGAGGATGGTATAAATAATTGTTACGTTGATAGAGAATAGTGTGATGTGAAGTACAGAGTTGTGAAGTGTAAAAGTGTGAAAGTGTGAAATGAAGTGTGAGCTTTAATGTGTTTGACTACTAAAAGCAGTCATTAGAAGGTTTCTACATTCTTTAGATATACTTTGAATGTGTTGGTGATGTTGTGGTGGATCTTTTTGTTTCTTTGAGATGGATTTCTTATTTTAACATTCTTCTTTCTTCTTTTTTGTAATCTAGCAATCACTCATTGGTAGTGAGCCCTTCTTTTTGGGTAGTGATCCCTTCGACAGTGAGAATATTGTATTTGGTGTTGCAATTACTTTATATTGTGAGCTAATCCTCACCATGGTTTTACCTTCTTGGGTTTTCCACATAAATATAGTGTTTTCATATGTTTGGATGTGTTTTCATTACTATTTCTCATGTTTATATTCTACTAATGCATGATAAGGGTTTAAGTGGTTGTTAAAGGTTGCTAAGGTTGATGTGGATCTAAATGTTATGAGGATTTTGATGTTTTAATGTGCAATTGATTCACCCCCCTCTTAGTTTTCTTATGCATTCAATACCTCCTAGCTTTATTAAGGATTTAGAATCTCTTGCAAGGAAATTATTATGGGTTGGAAACTTGGCATCTTCAAAGTGGAGTTTTATTAAGTGGGAGATTATCTACAAGCCAAAAATAGGAGGTGGCTATGACAAACTAGTCTTAATAGTAAAGCTCTAGCAACCAAGTTATACTAGAGATGGTGTAGTGAGAAGGATCATATTTGGGCACATATTATTTCTTCTAATTAATTGAGGGGTGTTGCAAAGGATGAGGTTCTTTGGGTTTCTCTATTTGGGAAAGGTTCTTTCATTTGGTAAACTCTCAAAAAGGGGGCCAAGCTGATCAAGGAAGGTCTTTTTTGGATATGCAATAGGGGCAAAGGAACTCTTTTGGTTTGATTCATGGGATGGATTCTCCCCAATCTTGACCATGTACCCTTATTTGTAAGACCTTTTTCATCATTTCTTGGAGGCCGGTTGGTCTCGAGTGGAAAACTTTAAATCAAATCAATTCTATGGAAATGTGGGAGTGCCAAGATGGAAAGATCCCATTGAGTTTCTAGTTGGGGGTTTGAATGTTGATCAGGTAGAGTTAAGAAACATTTTATTTGGTAGAGAGTGAAACTTTTTCAGTTTGTTAGATAGATTGACTTGGATTCATGACCCTAAGAGGACCTATGTGGTGACCAATGGATATTAGGATTTGAACCATCAAAAAAATGGGGTGATGGAGGTCTTGTGGTGAAAAAATGCCTAGAATAATTTTTGTTGGCATAAGTGTAACTGCTTTGTGTGGACTCTCGTGTGGAATAGATTTCTCACTTGGGATAAACTT
>VDFB02061987.1:39210-57384 GCA_007258455.2 Sequoia sempervirens | reverse complement strand
CTCTTGTGTAGTACATCCAAAATGGTAATATAATCATCGATGGGTTGAGTTTAGCACTTGCCAAACTATCTCAATACCTTATCTAGTATATATCTCTTGAGCAAGAGATCAAAATGATCGATCAAAAAATGGGTCTACCTACAATAGACCATTTGTTGTTGATCATCTATCCATGCCTCACAATCCCTGTATGGCCACCATATAAAGTCTATCACATCATCAAAAATTTCCCTCCATTAAGACAATCTACCAGGCTAAGTATAATGAAGATTGTTGTGATACTAAAAAGCATAGGGATCATGAGCATCCATGTCCCATATGCCCTTTGGTCGAGTAATCACTATCCTCTCCCAAGCCCATAAATGCAATAAACTGGATCTAATATATATATTGCTACTAGCTCTATAAACGGCCTTGTGCATATGTATGTGAAGGTGGGCCAACACACATTGACCCCAAGCATACACTATGGCCTCCTACATCATGTTTTTGATAAAAAATACCCCAAGCAAGAGGGAACCTCTTAGTCCTCCTATCGGGCATCAAAGGTCTAGTAATAATACTTTCCAAGATGGGAACCACAGGATCGACACCATCACAAAGAGACCCCAAATCGATCTCAAAATTGATGACCTGTAACTACTCCACACCCATTCAACTCTGCATCACTAGGGTACCCTACCCAACATCGTATGTAACAAGCTCTCCATGAATGGGGATCCTAATAATCCTCTAAACATCCTCAAAGGTCACAATGCACTCTCCAATAGACAAATGAAACAAAGAGGTCTTAAAATGCCAACTCTCCACCAAAGTGGTCATCATGAATCAATGATCCCTGAGCCATGGAAAATGAGAAATATAGTGCAAACTATGAAATCAAGGAAGTCTCTCTATGTATCATCAAAATTAGTCAGCTCGTCAATCAACTAAGGACATCATTCTCGCATAGACAAAGGCTTAAGGACAACCTGCAAACAGTCAATGCACAATGTCAAGTTTTTTGAAAACTTCAAACTAAAACTAAACATTGCTAATCAATAATTTTGGAGCAAAAGTGAACTTTTTCTAGGAAATAATGAGTATTTTTGTTAATAGTGCTCACATTTTTGGCAATACTACAAATATTTGGCAATAGTGCCCAATTTTTTCAATAGCACCAATATTTGGCATAAGTGTTAATATTTTGCAAAAGCACCAATAGTTGGCAATAGCACACATGTTTCAACAATAGCACTAATATTTTCAATCACAACTATTTTTTACAAAGGCAACCATATTACAAGATCAATAGCATCAAAATTGGGCCAATAGCAAAAAAATTCTTAGATTGTCGCCATTGCCTAAAAAAGTATTTTAGCATTAATTACAAGTACAAAAAAGATGAAAACAAAAATTAAAGACATATGTATTGGAGTACTTACACTAGTTAGTTGTTGGTATACTCAGACTGCCTTCACCCTCTATGGAACTCCTAGAACTCGAGGCATTGTGAATCACTATTTACAAAAGAAAATCTCACAAAAACTCTAGAGGCAAGAAATCCTCAAATCAAGGAGTGCAAATGAGGGTTAATTTCAACCCAATTTAACATTTAAACCCTCCCAAACCCTAATTTTTTACCTTGGAAACCCTCCTAGATTGAAATTAGGGGCACCCTGGAACATATGACCCATAAACGAAGGTTTTTAGCCTAAATTTTCATCCTCTACACATCTAAAATACAATTGAACCTTGTTGTGAGCCTGAACCAAAAAATAATTTTTCTGGCCAACCTTTTGAGGGGGAACCTAGCCTTGTATTATCCTTTTGTTGACTATTGGGGCATAGTGGGGCATATAATTTTTTTCAATTATGATCTTAACATTGAATTATTTGAAACAAAGCAACCAGTACTTTGTCCCAAAGAGGGGGAAAATGTAGACATGTAAAAAATGACCTAACACATATCACACATCCTGAATGACATTTTTTCATCATCGCCATCATTATCATTAATATCATTACATTTGACATCATTTACATAAAGAGCCCTATTTTCCTCTATTAATTGAATAATCTTCAAATTATTTAATTAATTCACTATTTCACCATTTATCTAACTTTATTCCTCTTGATTAATTAAATAACACAAATTATTTAATTATGTCACTAATATACCCTATTCTCCTAAATCAATTAAATTGTTATTACTTAATAGTTCAATTAAATCACTTTCCCCTTTCGAAACCTGAATAATTAAATTAATTATTCAACATCATTCAACATAGTCAACAAACAAATATAACTTTATTTGTTAAAGTCAAACATGACTTTCACATTCAACTCAAAATGCTAATTAATAAATTATCTTCACCCCTTTTATGATTAAGCAAATCACGACCACTAATTTTTCTCTCTAAATAGTTCACTAACTCATCTATTTTCAATCCCATTAAGCTCCCAATCTATTTCTTCAATCCCACTAACCACTCAACCTAATTTCCCAATCACGCAAATTATGCAATCCAAATCCACTAATCTTTCCAATCTACTACTCTCAATGGCTCTCAATTGTTGATTAGGATATTTTTACTACAAAATATTGTTCGTTCATCTCGAAACAAGAATTCTATAAAATAAACCTCTACCTTCTCACAAATCATCTAAAATTTACATAGCAAAGTGGTGCACAACCGATTCTTGAGCACACTTGAGAATTGTTATCCTCACATTCTAGTTCACCATTTATGCATGTTCTTGAAGCTTTTGTGACAACAACAATGGAGGATTTGTATTGAATTGAGCAATCTAATATCCAAACGTCAATAAAAACACAACTCCAACATGGGATGTTATAGCTCTTAAAGTTTTGAATTCAATTTATGTTGTCTTTTTCATTTCATGAGTATGGATTTTGGGATCTAATCTTGTTTGAATTAATTTAGTTTGATTCAATTGTTGTGTCTTCCTATTGCTTTATTCCTCCCTTACGACATGTACATATACACAAAATTATATATGTACATATATGCATATACATAATATATATACAAATAAATAGATGTATAGATACATAGATTGATATTTAGCTAGATTTATAGGAGTATATAGAAATATAGATAGGTAGTTTGATAAATAGATATATTGAAAGATAGATTGATATGTGGATAGATAATTTTTTATATAACTATGCGACCTAAAAATTGAATGAAGATAGATTTTGGCTAACCAGCAGACAAAAGAAAAATAAGAAATTAAACCCTTTAAAGTTAGAGTAATGTTTGAACAGAACCATATTTTTCCTCGAAAAAGAGACTATATTTAAGAACACAAAATTTGGAAGTGTTCATAAACACCCTAGATGCCATATACTTCATCAAGCACATTATGGATGCACCAAGAAAGAAAGAGAACCTTCAAACTATAGAAAACCAAAAAAACACTTTAAATATTCCATTCAAAATCATTGATAAAAAAATAACCTTCAACTTATGGAACACAACACACCCATTACAAATTAAATAAATAGTGTGAAAAAATAAGTGACTCCTGAGATAATGGTATAGCCTTAGTGAGGTTAAAAACCTCACTTCTATAGTACAGATTTAGTCGATGATGTGGCTTGTTGCAGTTACCTATATGTTGACTTTCTCTAACTCAAACCTACAAGAACAAATGAAATGAGGCATCAATCAAAGACATGTATAGCAATGTTTAGCTTAATATAGAAATAATAGTAAATAAAGTGTATACCTTTTCAATTGCAAGTCACCATCAACAAGTTGTAGAAGGAAGAATGGGTTGAGCCAAACATGTATTGAAATTGTGCATTGATCAAGCAAAGTGAAGAAGACACAAAATGGCTAAGTTTCAGCTAAATATACCATAATCTCTATAAGATTGAAATGAATAATACGTTTAAAGAAATAGATATTTAAAGAAAAAATAATGATATATATAACTATATAGTTTATAACTATAATATATATATATATAAATATAAACATTTGTATATGAGTTAAATGAAGAAATTAAAGAACAATTTCAGAGTGGATTAGAAAATAGCATCCTTTGGAAGAGATAAGCATTGCTTGGCATTAAGAATTGAATATTTACATCACATACAACAGATTGGCATTCTCAAGCATAAAGAATATAAATGAAAAACCCAATGTAAACAATATCAAGTTGAAACCCCAGATATCCAATTGTAAAATAGTAAAAAAAAATTGTAGAGTTAATGTTTGAGAAAAATTGGCCTGTCAGGAACACCATGGATCAATTGGTGCATGACATGTGAAGGGGTGGTGGAAATTTTTTAAAAAGAACAAAATTGGCATATGCACAAGTGGCAAAGTGACATGGTAGGAATTTTTTTTAGGTTTTTCATCCACATGGACCTCCAAACATATGGTGTATACGAGCACCTCAATATCTAATTGTAAAACATTTTTTATCCATAAAGTAAACAAAAACAATATAATCATTGTACTGATATATTTTTTTTATAATTGGTTTATATTTGTCCCAAACACAAATAATTATTCGTAGTCTTACATGACATAGAATATTCAAAGCCCATTTGAAACCACCAACATACAATCCAAATTTATTTTTAATGGAATGTAGCGTAAAAACATGCAACCAAAATATAAAATTAGTATAGCCCACACTCCCCTTAGATTAAAATGGAAAACCCAATGTAAACAGTGTCAGACTGAAACCTTGGATATTGAGTCACAGTTTTGTGAAGAACATTGCATAGCATACAATAGATTGGCATTCACAAGCATAAATAATTAATAGCAGTAGAATACTTGTAACTTTTTAGTGTGATGTTGTTGTTGCTTTCACTCTTTCTTCCACTGTCTCTAAGAAAATGTAGATATGAATATGGAAGTGAGACATGGTAAATGGAAATTGGCAAAGATTGAGTAATATATTTTTGAATTTGCAAATCTCTTTATGTGTTCAATGTTGGTTTGGTATTGAGTCTTTAATTTCTATCCTTCTTTTTCAAATTTGAAAACTTGTTTTAATGCCTTCAATTGTAGAGTTTGTATGTATTTATGGCATACAATCCTTGTTTGCTTCTCACATGATTTTGGTTTCCTTAACACATTTGTTTTTTGGTAGTAGTAGGTGGTAAAAGAGGAGAAGGAAACAATAGTTGTGTGCTAGAATTTGACTGATGGGACACATCTGAGTGATTCATTTTCCTTGACTATTGTGTTGTTGAGAAACTGATACACATTTGGGTAGGTGCAAAAAATTGGGGGGCCAAAAATTGACCAAATTTTTTAAAAAAATTTGAAAGGCTATGATGTGAGTGTGTTATTACACATTCATGTTATGGCTTGGTGTGATCAAGCCTAAGGTGCAATCACACTGAGCCTATAGCATGCTTGCATTATAACGTGAGCACATTATATACTGTTATAACAAAAAAAATCAATTCGAATTCATTTTATTTCACTGTCACATTTTCTTAGCCTGCAACCAACAAACCCTATGATTGTGTGCTCACGTTCAGGAGAGGTCAAATCCTGCAATTTCTTCATCGAATCTTTGCAATTTATTTTCTAGGATTTTTCCATGTCAACAGGGAGGTCGAATGAGTAAGCATTGTTTTTTTTTGTGAACTTGTTGTTAAATAGGTAAATTTATATTGTTTTTGATGTTCATTTCTTTAATTCACAGGAGTTGAAAATCAACCTCAAAATCCTTCTCCTCCTCATGAATAAGCACATGAACAAAATCCTGATGAATAACCATAGCAACAAAATCCTCCAACAATTCCTCAACATCCTCCTAAGACTCAACAAAATTTAATGGGGGAAATTGAAAACAATAAAAAACAAATTGAGGAGTTAATTGTGAGGTTGACGATCCTATAAGTTACACCTCGGAAAGAACCACACTTGCAAATTTACTTCAAGCCATGTTAACACATCTAGCTGAAATTAGCAAGAAACTAAGTGGTTGGGTGGATAAGAGGTAGGATTGTAGGGATTTTTATGTAGATAAATTATCATACAAACAAGTAAAAATTATAGAATTATAAAATATGATTTGTGATCATGATTAACTAACCCACGTACAAATCAAACTCATGACCTTAATAGAGAGAATTTTCCTATCCATTGGTGCAACCACCAAGGGATTAAGAACAATTTTTGGAAGAGGTGGTGGATGGTTTTTGACCATCCACCATGCAACAATAACAAGGTTACCCAATATTTCTTGAGGAAACTCTATTGCGAGTTTTTCTTCAACAAAATCCCCAACTATTTTGATATGCAGGACTTTCAAGGGAGAGGTGGTGGGTCAACACAAGATAGACCAGCTACACATCAAGATCCTCAGTGGAAAAGGATATGAGCACTCACTAGGCCGACTCATGAGCATGTTGCTATCCCTTTTGTCATGAAGGAGAGTGCTAAGGTAGAAACTCTATAGTCTATTAGCTCTCTGACCCAGAGTATCATCCAACGTGTCAGTTCTATAGTATAACATTAGCTAGGGGAGAGTTCAAGGGGTAGGTTTCTACCCCATTCTCAATAGGTTTGTAGGTTGGCCGATACATATGACCCCATACATATTCAAGAGGTTGGTGTGCAAGATATGTCTGCAACTACCCGATTGGTGATAACATATGCCATGTTGAATGAGGCTTTCAGCCTCGATACTCAGGTAAATGTTAGCATGCTCATTTAATTTAATTTATTTAATTTCATTTTTTAAATTCAAGATTAACTAGTTTAGTTTAATGATTGTAATAAAATTTTAGGGTCATAGTGTTGATATTGTTTACATTGACCCTCCACTTGTTTTTAACTCCTACATCTATGCTGAGGTATGTAACTAGTATTATCTAGGAGCAACTGCCAATTGTGTTTGCTTGTCATGGAATTCCATGAAATCACACTTTATTGAGGCATTTTTTCAAACAATTCACTGCCTTGTCTATGTTATGAATGCTTGGAAAACATCTATGAAAGCATAATAGTAAGCAATAGCATAGACAAGGCAATAAGTTGTTTGAAAAAAAGCCTCAAAGAAATTTGGTCTCATGGTGATGTCCATCACCATGAGACCCAATTTCTTTGAGGCATTTTTTCAAACTCACTGCCTTGTCTGTGCTATCACATTTTCCATACATGTCTACCAAAGATTTTTATCAAACAATTCACATCCTTGTTGCTATGGCTAAAATCCTAAAATGTGTGCTTTCCAAAAAACTATGGATGCTTGGAAATAATATATCAAAGCATAATAGAAAGCAATAGCATAGATAAGGCAGTGAGTTATTTCAAAAATGCCTCAAAGAAATTTGGTCTCATCCTCATCCTCAATTTACCAATAGATGGAATATTTCACCTCTTATTCCACTTTCATATCCAACATCCTTAAAATCCACATCACCCTACTATTACCAAGCAAAGTCATCCCATGTCCCTCATAATAACTTCCTCTAGGGACTATTTGCAAAGGTGGTCGTTTCCCCATGCAAAAACAAAGTGGTGCAATCTTCCCATATCATGCATCCACCTTCATTGCCCCCACATCAAGATAAACCCTCATACCCTAAATCTTAAATGAATCCCCTATCAATGGAAATCTATCCAAGTTGAAGAGTCTATAAAACCTCCTTCCCTCATGACACCATGTATATCAAATGAACTATTTCCATCTCCTAATCCAAAGCATGCTAACATAGATTCCCCTCCATATAAAGATCAAGGAAACCCTTCTCCATCATATGATCCCTTACATCTCATGATCCAATTTCCAATCAAGAACAACATATCCCCTCCATCTCAAGAGCAATATATCCCTTCATCCCCCCTCTCACAATCCCCTCTCCCCCACTTCATCTAATGGTATCCTTCCATGTCTAGATAAAAGTACCTCTTCCACTCCATTGTATAATCACTACCGAAATGTGGTCTCAAAGTACACCTTCCACCCCATCTAATGATCCTCTTCCCCTCATGATCAAAACACCCATCCCCCTTCATCTCATGACCACCCTCCATCTCATAACCAAGACCACACTATACCATCCACCCCATCCTAGCATAATAGCATAGAGAAGGCAATGAAATGTTTGAAAAAAAATGCCTCAAAGAAATGTGGTCTCATGGTGATGGAATGCCATAAAAAACAAATTTCAACAAATTTTTCATGGAATTTCATCATGCCATGAGACCACATTTCTTTGAGGCATTTTTTTGAACAATCCACTGCCTTCTATATGCTACCACATTTTTTGTACATTTCTACCAGAGTATTTTATGAAATAGTTCACTGCATTGCTACTATGGATAAAATCCTACAATAGGTGATTTCGAACAAGCTATGGATAGGGAAAATAGTAAGCATAATAATAAGAAATATATAGTTCAATAAGTACTCAATTGTTTTTTTATTATCTCATACATTATAAGCCATGACCTGCATCACTATTCTACTTTTCATGATTGAATAATTTGTTATTTTATTTTCAGATGTTGCAAGCAAAATTGCCTCTAGATGTGGATAGGGTAATGGACCAAAGAGTATCTTGTGCAATAGAGATCTCAAAGCCTCTTACAAGGGTATGAGGAAAATTAGTAAATTTCAAATTACATTCCTTGTTATAGATGTTAGTTAGTGAAAAATCAAATGATTATTGATTCATAGTTTAATTTCTATTTGGATGGTTTCTATAGGACTTGGGCATGCCACAAGATGAGCATGTGAATCTTCCACATGAGGAAAGAGATTGTCTAGTGGTGATAATTGATTATTTTGTTAAATATATCATTTTTAAGAATGTGATTTCTATATATTAATGTCTTTACTTGTTATTGTAACAGCTGCAACTTGATGAGGAACTAAACTCTAAGAGGAGCAACCCTCAAGTTTAAACAAGTTTCATATGCATCACCATCCACCTGACCACCAAAGGTCACCCGTTTGTTTCATTCACCTTGAGGGAAATGACTTTTGAGTGGGGTCCTTTGTTGTATGCATATATGGCACTTTTGGACATATTTTGTATTGCATATACTTGACATTGTATGCCTATATGACATTCTTGTAAGCCTATATGGCCATTTTGTATATATTTTATACTTACATCAACATATATTGGTGTATTCCTACATGGCTATTTGGTTAATACAAATATTTTTATTGATAGGTCCTTATTTTCATTATAAATCCATGCTTCAATAGATAGGAGTTACATGTATTCAAGTGTATACTTTACAACTTACATGTATACTTTGTGACTTACTTGTTCCCATGTGCATACCTTGCATTCATGCATATACTTTGTATTTATGTGTATACTTTGTATTCACGTGTATACTTCATGGCTTATGTGTATTTGAGTACTTGTGCTTCACTTATTCATATGTATGCTTCACTTGTTCATGTGTATACTTATTAATTGGTTAGCCCTAGCACTACTCATTGTTTTCCTTCATGGTTTGTCTTGAATATTTATTAATTTATGCTAAACAACTTTATTAGTTGATGTTAAACAACTTCAATATTTCTAAAAATGATTCACCAACGATTTATCATTTAATTATGTGCTAATTCAATATAGAATCCAAGGAAGAATTGAAAATGGATCAAGTTAAGAGGAGAGGGAAGATAGATATTTATAGTGTAACCTATTGTACCTTCCCTATACAAACCTCTAATGGCTCCTGTATGCTTTGCTATTCCATTTTCTACATTTCATGTCCCATTTTCATAGGTGGATCATCACTTCTCTCAATTTTTTTCTTTCTCCTCTTCTAGGTCCTCACCTCCACTTGTGGTATTCTAAAATATGCTCTAGTTTGTGGTGGGCACCTACTAAGATTCAAAGGAGTCATTAGTTTTCCCGTTAGTTGTCTTGGGTGATTTTATTATTTCTTGGCTAGTTACAATGTATTTGATAGTTAATTTTGTGGAGATGGAACCTCTCATTCTTTGCAGTAGGGAATTTTAGGTATATTCCTCTTCAATAAGAACTAGAGTTAATTTTTTCTTTTGTTTTATTTGAAATACCCATTGGAGTGGGGTTAGGATACTTTTTAATGAAATATATGGTTGAGTAGATGCATATTGTGAATTGTTCTAGAACCAAATCTACCTATGTAATTAGCTAGTTGGTTTGGAAACATGGAGGTTTCGATTTTTACTCCTTTTTCATCACCAAATGATATTATTAGTATTTCACTTACTTGGATTTGAGGATTTTCTGGAGTGAAGGAAGAGGTAGGGTTGAAATGATCCTTCTCATATATGTCATCGCATTTATTACCCAAGGAAAAGTGACTTGGTTTGTCCACCATGTGTCCAACTTCTTGCCCATATTTTCACCAATTACTTATTCTATATTCACTCTAACCTAGCTTCTTCAAAGAATGCATTTTTCAATTCTAGGTGATATGCAACAAATTTCTTCTAAAATGTTTAATATGATTGTGAAGGAGTAGGAATAGAGGTTGCAATATCTCATGTATCAACATATATTTATACCTGTTCTTTGGTCTTTTTTTAGCTTCTACTTATGGTTGAGGCTCTAGTGTGAACTTATTTACATCATTGTTCTTGATTCTCTTTAGCTAGGTCAAAATCCACCATGTGGGCTCATATTTCAATTGACCTATGATTAGGTTTAGCTAGAAATATTTCAATTTTTTTCTAGAATCTTTAAAAAAATTCTCTTTACAACAACCATATTGTTGTAAGGGCAAGGAGGATAATTAAAAAATGTCTTGCCCTTGCTAAACTTGAGGATGATCATACAAGATTTTAAGAGTTATGTGGCCTTCTCATTTGTTATTAGAGCCATAATAGGAATAAGAAAGTTACTTAAATACTAATATTAATAATAATCAATTCAATGTAAGTATGAGATCCACATAGTAATTAGATTATAACCCCTTCGAAAATGAAAAGGTTTAGGCTTTCCTCAACTATTTTGACACCTAGATGTTTTACCTCTTTCATGCAATCATATGCTTTTGGTGTGGAAAACTTAGACTTGTCAAATGTCATGTGAATCTCTCTTTTCCTTTGTCTTGCAAGCCATTATAAGGGATCAATCCAGTTGAACATAGCTTAGAGTGATTCGATGTATTTGGTTGTGAAAGAGGACCATTTCTAGCATAAATGTAACCATATGTACATGTTGAAATAGTTTGTTTGGTCATACAAGTTGCAAAACAAAAGTTGCAACACTTTGCAGCTTTACACTACTTGCATTTGACAACTTTTTCCTCAATTGAAAAGTCATCACCATGGTAAAATTCCTCTAAGATAGCAAAAACTGAGAGAGGTTTTTGTAGAGGGGCCCAACACAATCTCATAGCCTTATATGGAAAGTTTGTAAGCATCATGGTTTCCAAGTAATAGCTCATCAAAGATTGCAACCATTTTTCACTTTAGACTCTTAAGGGATCAAGTTGGTTGAACGTAGCTTGAAGTGATTTGGCATGTTTGGGTGTGAAAGAGGACCATGCCTAGTGTAAACGTACCCATTCAAATGTGTTGGAATAATTAGTTTATTTGTACAAGTTACAAAATAAAAGTTGCACCACTTTGCAACTTTACACTGCTTGCATTTGACAACTTTTTCCTCAACTAAAAATTCGTCACCACAAGAAAACACCTCTGAGATAGCCAAAATCGAGAGAGATTATTATAGAGGGGCCCAATATGATTGCGTAGCCTAAAAAAAATTTGTAAGTGTCATGGTTTTAGAGTAATAGTCTATCAAAGATTGTAACCATTTTGCACTTTGGACTCTTTAAGGGATTGAATCAGTACAACATAGCTCAAAGTGATCTGACATGTTTGGGTGCAAAAGAGGACCGTTTCTAGTATAAATGTACCCTTCCAGATGTGTTGGAACAATCAGTTTGGTCACATGAGTTGCAGAACGAAAGTTACACCACTTTCCAACTTTACACTACTTGCATTTGACAACTTTTTCTTCAACTGAAAAGTCATCACCATGGGAAAACACCTCTGAGATAGAAAAAATCTGAGAGAGGTTATTGTAGAAGGGCCCAATGGAATCCCGTAGCCTTAGACGAAATTTTTTTAAGCATCATAGTTTCTAAGTAATATCTCGTCAAAGATTGCAGACATTTTGCACTTTGGACTCTTAAGGGATCGAATTGATTGAACATAGCTCAGAGTGATTTGATGTGTTTGGGTGTGAAAGAGGACCCTGCCTAACATAAACATACCCATCTAAACGTGTTGGAATAGTCAATTTGTTCGTACGAGTTGTAGAACGAAAGTTGCACCACATTGCAACTTTACACTACTTGCATTTGACAACTTTTTCCTCAACTAAAAAGTCATCACCATGGGAAAATGTATTTGAGATAGCAAAAAAAAAGAGAATTTATTGTAGAGGGGCACAATGCAATCTCGTAACCTTAGATGAAAACTTTTTAAGCATCACGGTTTTTTATTAATAGATAGTTAAAGATTGTAGTCATTTTGCACTTTGGACTCTTAAGGGATCAAATCAGTTGAATGTAGCTCAGAGTGATTCAACATGTTTGGGTACAAAAGAGGACCATTCCTAGCATAAAAGTACCCATTTGGACATGTTGGAATAGTCAATTTGGTTGTATGAGTTGTAGAACAAAAGTTGCACCACTTTCCAACTTTACGATGCTTGCATTTGACAACTTTTTACCTAATTGAAAAGTCATTACCACAGGAAAATGCCTCTGAGATAGAGGGGTCCAACGCGATCCTGTAGTCTCAAATGGAATGTTTGTAAGCATCCGCGGTTTTGAGGAAGAGCCCGCCAAAATTGCAGCTATTTTAAACTTTAGACTTTTAAGGGATCAAGCTAGTTGAACGTAGCTTGAAGTGATTCGACATGTTTGGATCTAAAGAGGACCATGTTTAGTGTAAACATACAAATCCGGACATGTTGGAACAATAATTTTAGTCGCGACGAGTTGTAGAATGAAAATTGCACCACTTTGCAACTTTTACCGCTTGCATTTGACAACTTTTTCCTCAACAAAAGTCACCACCACTGAAACGACTCCAAGATAGAAAAACATTTACACTACTTGCATTTGAGCTCGTAGCTTGTAATGGAGAACTTGGAATGGGGTATGACATCTATCAAAACATGCCATGTGGTCTCATGAAATGCCATGATTGTAAGATAAGCACAAAATGGATTTTTTAAAAGATATTACAAACTTTCATGAAGATACAATTGGCTCAAGAGTATAAATCCAAATTCAACAACTTTTTTCTTAACATCCTACCTTGGGAACAAGGTATCTAGACATCAATCAAATCATTGAAATAACGGGGGATTGTTGGAAAAAATGTTTTGGTAGAGATGTGTGGAAAATTTGGAAGCATAGACAAGGAAATCAACGGTTTGAAAAAATGCCCCAAAGAAATGTGGTTTCATGGTGATGCACATCACCATGAGACCACATTTTTTTGAGGAATTTTTTCAAATAGTTGTTTACCTTGTTGTTTTGTTTGATACATCCACCATGACTATACCAAAATGGAAGCTTTGGAAAGGGGTATGCACATCCATAGAAAAGGATTGAGAAATGAAGTATTATATTACATACTTATAACTACTCTCATATATATGTGTAGAAAAAATTTAGAAGCATACACGAGGTGATTAAATTGGTTTAAAAAAATTCCTCAAAGAGATGTGGTTTAAAATGTAATTGGCAAGTGTAAAGAATTGTGTAGTTTAAAATGTGCCAAGAGGGGCTAACATTATATTGATAAACAAACATGATGAACATGGAATATGAATAATAAAAAAATCAAAGCATTTTATTAAGCATGTATGATAAGGGATGATAAAGAAACATAATAGAATTAAGGAAAATGTAAATAAAATTTGTAAAGACTTCATATACCTAATAAAGGGAGATTCAAATGGAGAAGTTATACCCAATTATGTAGTTTTTGTTTCTTTTTACATCAAACTCCTCAACAATTTGAGTTTTTCACAAGCTTGTTTCTTTTTCAATGTTCAATTGTATATCACTCTTGAATATCTAATTACTAACAACAATACAAATAACCAATATATAATGTTAAATTGCTACAATTCAATCACAATTAATATTGCAACAATATAAAAATTGATACTTGAATTGATATACATCAAATTCGATGTAAAAAAATTGTTATTTCCTCATTCCTAAGTTGGAAAACCATAAAAATGTGGTGGAAAGTTCATGCAAAGGTGGTAGAATGTGAAAAAATTGCATGTGCACTTCCCAATAGCATCAAAAAGATTTTTTTTTTGTCCAAACACACACATAACTAGGATAATATCAGAGTATGTGGGCTTAGATCATGGGTGTGTTGACTTTTTAACAATTTTTAGAGAAATCCAAAATGCACTTGCATTATAAAGTGAGCACATTTTGGCCTGCTATACAAAATGGCTATATCTCAACTTCTTCAAAACATGCTCATGTTACAAAAAAAAATAAAAATTCTAAAGGTTTCCTCTCTCTCATTCTCTCCTTAGCCATCCATCCCTCCTTACCCATTTGGGTCTCTCATTTAACCCTAAAACCTCAACCTTAGACACTATTCCTTAAACCCTAATCCCTCAACCATATACACTTAAACCCTTAATACCTCAACCCTTAAACCCTAAACCCAATCTATATATCTCTCTCCCTCTCTCTCTCCCACTCCCTCTCTCTCCCTCTCTCTTAACTATCTCTCTCCCACCCCCTCTCTCTATTAGGTCTCTCCCTCAATCACACTACCTAGATAACTAGAAAAATCTCTCTCTCTACCTCTCTCTCAACCATCCCTCTCACTCCAACCCCCTCTATTCCAATCCCTCTCTCTCTCTCTCTCTCTCTCTCTCTCTCTCTCTCTCTCTCTCTCTCTCTCTCTCTCTCTCTCTCTCTCTCTCTCTCTCATCCCTCAACCCTAATCCCTCAACCCTAAACCATCAACCCTAAACTCTCAACCCTTATACCCTTTACCCTATACATTTGACCCTCATCCCTATTCCCTCAACCCTATGCCCTCAACCCTCTACCCTCAACCCAATACCCTAAACCCTCGACCCTCTACCCTCAATTATCAACCCTCTACCCTATATGTATTGGATCCTCAACTCTCATCTATATTTCTCCTTCCCTCCTCTTCTCCCCTTCTCTTTATCTCACTTCTCCCTCCATCTCTCCCTCCCTCCATCCCTCCCTCTCTACCCTAATCCCTAAACTTGATACCCTTAACTCTTAAACCCTTAAAACCTCAATCCTCAACCCTTAAACCCTCTACCCTCTTGACCCTGAACCTTGAACCCTTAAACCCTAAAACCTTAAAACCTCTACCCTCTTGACCCTAAACCCTAAAATCTCAGCCCATAATACCTAAACCCTTAATCCCTCAACCCTGATCCCACAACTCTCAACCCTTAAACCCTAAACCCTCAACCCTTGATCCCTCAACCTCAATCCCTCAACCCTCAACCCTTAAACCCTCAAAACCTATACCCTCAACCCAATACCCTATACCCTCAATTCTCAACCCTCTACTGGTTATGCATTGTATCCCCAACCCTAATCTATCTTTCTCCTTCCTTCCTCTTCTCTCCTCTCTATCTCAAGGCTCAACCCTTAAACCCTTTAACTCTCTATGCTAAACCCTCAACCCTTAACCCTCAACCCTTAATCCCTCAGCTCGAATTCATTAACCCTTAAACCCTCTACCCTATACATTAAACCCTTAACCCTCAATTCTCAACCCTCTACCCTATACATTGGATCCTTAGCCATAATCCCTCAACCCTATACCATAAAACCTATATACTCGACCCTATACCATCAACCCTCAACTCTAATCTATCAACCCTAAACCCTTAAACACTCAACCCTATACCCTCAACCCTTAAACCCTTAAACCCTCAACCCTCAACCCTTAAACCTTAGAGCCCTAAACCCTTAAAACCCTCTGCCCACTCTACCCCTCCAACCCAATGCCCTCTACCCTCAACCCTAATCCCTCAGCCCTCAGCCTTAAACCTTAAACCCTCAGCCTCTATACCTGAACCTAATTCCTTAGCCCTTAAAGCCCTTCGCCTCAACCCTTAATCCTTAAACCCTCCAACCATTAAATCCTTAATCCCTCAACCCTTTACCTAGACCTTAGACCCTCAACCCTAATCCTCCAAGCCTCTACCCTCCCGATCAAATGCTTTATACCCTCAATTCTCAGTCCTCGACCCTCATCTCTCTCTATCTCACATTTCCTCCATCTATCCCTCCCTCTCTACCCTAATCCCTCAACCCTATACCCTCAATTCTCAACCCTCTGCACCCTATCACATTTGGATCCTCGACCCTCATCTATCTTTTTCCTTCCCTCGTCTTCTATCTTTCTATCTATCTCACTTATCACTCCATCTCTCCTCCCTCCATCCTCCCTCTCTACCTAATCCCTCAACCCTATACCCTCAGCCCTTAAACCCTTAAACCCTCAACCCTAAACCCCCAACCCATAAGCCACAAACGCCAAACCCTCTGAGATCTACCCTCTAACTAATACCTTAAAGCCTCAACTCAAATCCCTCAACCCTATACCCTCAACCCTTAAACTCTCCAGCCTAAACCCATAACCCTCAACCCTTAATCCCTCAACCGTAATCCCTCAACCCTTAAACCCTAAAACCTCAACCCTTAATCCACTAACCCTCAATCCATAAACCCTCAACCATCAACCATAATCCATCAACCCTCAACCCTTAAACCCTAATCCCTCAACCCTTAAACCCTCAACCCTCTACCCTATAAATTAAGCCTTGAACCCTTAATTCTCAATGCTCCACCCTATACATTGGATCCTCAACCATAATCCCTCAACCCTATAACCTAAACCCTAAACCCTAATCCCTCAACCCTAAACCCTTAAACCCTCAACCTCATCCCTCAACTCTTAAACTCTTAAACCCTCAACCCTTAAATGCTTAAACCCTCAACCCTCTACCCTATACATTAAATCCTCTACCACATATAATGTACCCTCAACTCTAATCCCTTAACCCTATACCCTAAAACCCTATCCATCTCTCTCTATCTATCTCACCTCTATCTCCCTCCCTCTCCGCACCTCTAATTGTTCCCCATTCACCCTCCTTTCTATGCACCTCCTTTGCCCAATCACCCCCACCACCTCTCTCCCCATCCCCCATCCCCACCCCAACTGTCTCATCTACCCTCCCCACCATTCCCCACACACCTCCCTCACCCACCCCATCACCACCCTCTATCTCCCCCTCCCTCCCACCCTCTCTAATCTCTATCTACCCTCTCCTCTACATACCTCTCACCAATCACCCCTACCATTCTTAAAACCTTAAACCCTCACTTTCCTAAACCCTCAACCCTCCACGCTTATACCCTAAACCCTAAAACCTCCTCCCTAAAACCTTAAACCCTTAAAACCTCAACCCCCCTAAACCCTTAAACACTCTACCCTAAACCCTCAACCCTCAACCCTTAACCCATCAATGTGAATCCCTCAAACCTCAACCCTTAAACCCTAAACCATTAACTCTTAATCCCTCAACCCTCAAACCTTAAACCCTAAACCCTCAACCCATATATCCTCTACCCTATACATTGGAACCTCAACCCTAATCCCTCAACCCTATACTCTCAATCCTCTACCCTCAACCCAATACCCTAAACTCTCAAAATTTTACCCTCAATTCTCAACCCTTTATCCTATAAATTGGATCCTTAACCCTCATCTATCTTTCTCCTTCCCTCTTCTTCTCTCCTTTCTATCTCACTTCTCCCTCTATCTCTCCCTCTTTTAATCCCTCCCTCTCTACCCTAATCCCTCATCCCTTAAACCCTCAACTATAAACCCTCAACCCTTAAACCCTCTACTCTCTACCCAATACCCTAAACCCTCAACCCTATACCCTCAACCCTTAAACTCTCTACCCTAAACCCACAACCCTCAACCCTTAATCCCTAAACCCTTAAACCATAAACCCTAAACCCTAAGCCCTTAATCCCTCAACCCTTAATCCCTCAACCCTTAATCTCTCAACCCTAATCCCTAATCCCTCAACTCTTAAAGCCTTAAACCCTCAACCCTCAATCTCTACCCTATACATTAAACCCCGAACCCTCAATTCTCAATGCT